>MU388243.1:0-175009 GCA_022578535.1 Jackrogersella minutella
AAGAGTGACGATGGATACAAGATGATGAACAGTGGAACAATAATGTGGTGGGTGAGACGTCGAATGTGGTAACAGTGAACACCTTGTACGAAAAAAATATGATTGAACCTGGGAGAAAAGGATTATTTATACTTACATGTTTATTTTCAAAAGGATCTAAACAAAAACAATCGAACATTGTGGAAGCAGGTGGTGCAGGTGGTGCAGGTGGTGAAGGTGGTTGCAGTGAAGCCATGTTCAAAACTTAAATTGTGGTTACCATGAAGCCATGTTCAGAAAGTTCCCTTGAGAAACTTTGGCAGAATTGGTGGTGGGATGGGATGCTCTTTCTAATCAGTACGATTAGTTAGCATTTATGGAACTTTACCTTGGAACTTACCTATTTTTGGTATGGTTCTAATGCTCCATAAATCGAACCTCGGCTTGAGGAGCTAAAAAGATGGGGGATTCCTAGGTAAGATCGGAAGCCATTCTTTGTAGGTTCATGGATGAAAGCTTCAATTGGCCATTAACCATTATACAAGTATCAGGTAACCAACCCATATACACTTTTATATAAAACATATTTCTTATCATCTGACTGAAAGACTTTTATATCTTTCAAATCTAAAACAGACAATTCTTAATTAACAAGAAGAAGAAAAGAAAAAAAGACGAAAATGAGTGGTCCAGGAGCTGGTTTTGAATATCCTCCTACCGAGGTATCGTGGACGAAGCGCGATATCTTGCTATTCGCCAACACCGTAGGCTGTACATCCAACGAGCTTCATTTCCTATATGTAAGTATATCCATTAGACAGGTGCTACAAGAAATGAACCCCTCCATTCTAACGTTGGAATAGGAACTCGACCCCAATTTCTCGGTGTTTCCGACCTACCCGGTCATTCTTCGTAAGCGCATTACAGACCGATTGACATGCGCGCGACTAACAACTGCGTAGCCTTCAAGAAGAACGACCAAGAAGTCATCGACTTCTACGCCGCGCAAAAGGCCATCGCGATCCCCGGCGTGCCCGACTTCGACGCGCGCCGAGTCGTCGACGGCCAGCGACTAGTCCAGTTCCTCAAGCCCCTACCCACGACCTCGGCCGGCAAGAAGTTCGAGATCCGCTCCAAGGTCCTAGGCGTCTACGACAAGGGGCGCCCCGGCTCCGTCGTTGAGATCCAGCAGGACCTCGTCGACGCAACCACGGGCGAGGTCTACAATCGCGCCATCGGCAGCTCCTTCTACGTCGGCCAGGGCAACTGGGGCGGCCCCAAGGGCCCCGCGACCGAGAACTTCCCCCCGCCCAAAGGCAAGGCCCCCGACGTCGAGTTCGAGGACCAGACCTCCCCGCAGACGCCCCTGCTGTACCGTCTCAATGGCGACTACAACCCGCTGCACGCCCACCCGGAGCCCGGCAAGAAGATGGGCTTCGGCGGCGTCATCATCCACGGCTTATACTCGTTCAACTCGGCTGCGCACGGGCTGCTGCAGAAGCTTGGCGGTAGCGACCCCGCCAATATTAAGGAATTCCAAGCCCGATTTGCGAGCCCTGTGAGGCCCGGAGATAAGATCGTCACATCTGTATGGAGGACTGGCGAGAAGAAAGGCGAATGGGAAGAGGTTAGATTCGAGGTGAAGGTTGCGGGTGGAAAAGTGTGCTTGAGTAACGGAAGAGCATTGATGAAGGTTGTGGGAGAATCTAAAAGCAGGTTGTAAGCAACCTTATGATATTGGACAATCAATAGCGTGTAAAACTTGATTTATTAGGATTTTATCTAGTTTAAAATGGTGTTGTAGGACGAAGTTTATATTAAAATTCGAACATGATTGAGGCTTCTGTAACTAGTTTAGAGGCGGCGTTGACCTAATTGGTGGCAATTCAGGGGCAACATTTTATGGCTCGTGACGGGAATTCCGTGACGCCGTAACAATCGCAAATAAAAGTTTGTTGCCTGATATTAGACCTCTCCGTGTACATACCTACTGAATTCACACCATCGACTAGACCGAGTGAGTTGTATGTTGCCACAGACAAAGTGAGTTGTCTATCGCCACAGACAAATCTCATAATTCGGTCTTTTAATAAAAACTTTGTTCTCATGGCTTCGCACCCAAAGGTCGGCGACCGATTATCCTATGACGGAGCCGTTTGCACAGTCCGGTATGTGGGCGAAGTCAGTGGCACATCCGGCAGCTGGCTTGGCGTCGAATGGGACGATCCAACCCGGGGAAAACACGATGGCTCGCATAAAGGAGTAAGATATTTCACTTGTAAGCCTTGAAGTTACCAATACATTATAACTAAGCTAATCCTGAGCGTCGAGAAGGCCGATCTAAATCACTGACCGCCGCATCCTTCGTGCGGCCGACAAGGCCTGCGGAAAACCCGCAAAGTTTTGTGACGGCAGTAATTGATAAGTACGCCTCTGAGCTAGCGAAGACGGCCGTTATCAAGTTTTCGAATAAAGTAGCTGAGGAAGTCGGGTTTGACAAGATTCAACGGAAGCAGGCCCAATTGGCCGAATTAAAGATCGTCATTGTTGAAGGTGCGCGGATCGTGTCGGCCTATTCGGAGGGCGATGAACCTATTTACCAGACCTGTCCTAAGATAGTTGAGTTGGATCTTAGCCGAAACCTCTTTCAAAAGGTCGGCGTTGTTGTAGCTATCTGTTCAGAGCTATCTACCCTACGGAGTCTACGTTTAAAGTGAGTTGCATAGGATTACGAACCCTCTGTCTTACCGCTAATTATGATACCAGCGGAAATCGGTTTCAGGGCATACTTGAAGATGAAGACTTTAATAATGCTAAGGATTCCTTGAAAAACGTCAAAGATTTAGCTCTTGAGGAAACCCTCCTGAGCTGGGAGGAAATATGCCATGTCGCAACCAAGTTTGAAACACTCTCAACACTCTCAGCCAGTGCGAATCATTTATCATTCTTACCAAAAGCTCCGTTGTCAACACTCGCGTCTACTTTGGTGTCTCTAAACCTGGAGTTTAATCACTTCACCGCTATCGCCGATGTGGCCAGTCTGACTGGCCTGACGTCTCTTCGTAATCTACATCTCAAGGGGAACGCTATCTCTACCATTACCCAGGACCCATCTCACGATCTGCCTGTATTCTCAACGAACCTCAAATATCTAGATTTGTCATATAATCAAGTATCATCATGGGACTTCGTCGATGCACTGCCGACCTGCTTCCCAGGCCTGACGTCCCTCCGCTTCTCCCACAATCCCATCTACGACAACCCGGATCCCGCATTCTCCACGCAATCCAAGACCGTCACAGAAGAGGCATACATGTTCACAGTCGGCCGCCTAGCGAGTCTCAAGACCCTTAATTTTGGCACGATCTCGCACTCTGACCGCCAGGATGCGGAGATGTTCTACCTAGCGCGCATCGGCAAGCACCTAGCCGCCGTTCCAGAGGGTCGGGAGGCAGAGGTCATCAAACAGCACAGACGATATGCCGAGCTATGCGAGCTGCACGGGCCGCCGGTAATTAATAGGCGGAAAGAGATCAACCCGGCATTTCTAGAAGCCAGGCTCGTCGCGGTTCATTTCACCTTCCATCCTCCCGGCGAGGAGGACAAGGTCATTGAGCGAGCGACCAAAATCCCAAAGAGCTTTGACATCTACGCCGTGAAGGGGATTGCCGGCAAGCTGTTTGGGGCGAGACCGCTTGGGTTGCGTCTGACCTGGGAAACAGGCGAGTGGGATCCGGTTTTCGGGTTCGATGACGAAGTGGAAGATAGCGACGAGGAGGAAGACGAGGAGAAGAGGAATGAGGGAGATGCCGGAGATACCGAAGATCTGGGCGAGATCTCACAGCCAGACGGTAAGACTGGCAAGTGGGTCAAGCGAGAGGTAGAACTGCAAGACGGGCCCCGACAGCTTGGGTTCTGCGTTGATGGCTTGGAGGCGAGAATCAGGGTTGAGCTTAGGTGATTCACGTCAAGCCTAGTTTGTGGCCATCAAAGCAATCCGAGAAGCTGTTGAAACCATCGCCTAAGGAGCCAAGCATTTGAAGCTGAAGATAATCTAAATATCCTTTATGACGAAAGAGCTGTTCATCCTAAGACAAAGTTACTAGGTATAGATCCTAATTTTTCGTCCCAGCTTGTCTGACAAACATACACCTCCATTGGCTGGCCACATAAATATGCAAACGCGCACTGATACAGCAAACGGATGCAATATGCCCAAACGATGTGGTCAGCATTAGTCACTATCTGCTCCGTCGCCAGCATAAAGTCAAACTACAAGACACAACGCAGTTAACTTATACCTTTTGAAGCTGCTCTTGCGACCATGTTCTTGTCTAAACTCAACATTAATATCCCTAGAGTCTAGAGTATAAGCTATAGCTGTTACCATAAAAGCATGAGCAATACGAATAACCAACATGCCGGTGCCGGCAGTGGCAATGGGGGAACACCAAGTAGTCATCAGAAAACCAACCCCGTCTCTATGCCCTCTGTTCTCCAATACACCAACAACAGTAATGCTCCTTCTGCACCCCAAAGGGAAACCCAGGCCGCGCTGCCACAGTACTTCATCGTGCGCCCAAACGTAACGAAGCACACAGCCTCCGGCACGGTGACGAAGCCAGGTCCCATCGTGCCGCTGGTGGCAGTAGACCAGCTCCCCGAGTGGCTCGACCTGGCCGGGGTGCCGCGCGAGCTGAGCGTCGAGCAGACCGTCGGCCTCAGCAACCTGGGGACCGTGGTCAGGAGTCCCGAGTTCTACACCGTGTACATGCACAGCGACGTCCAGCCCATCCCAGCAGCAGCAATGGGAAGCTCGACGGCAGATGCCCGGGATGCTCATCTCATACGGGCAGGCCAGGGCCAGCGACAGACAAGACAGCAACAGCGGCGGGCAGGAGACGGGAACAATGGGCTGCTCATCCCTGTAGACGTGCCCGGGCCCTCCTCCTCCACGTCATCTACAGCATCGACGCCGCCGCCGCCGTCGCACATGGATCCCGCCGCGAAGTCCTTCAGCGGGGACGCCGGCAAGAAACCCGGAGGAAGCAGCGCGAACAAGAGCACCCTCCAGCCGACGGCCAAAGCCGACAGGCCGCAGCCCGCCCCCTCCCCCAAGCCCGCAGCCCTCGGCCTGCTGCCCCGTCTGCCCTCCCCCACAGCAACCGGCAGCACGCCGCCAGCGGCCGCGAACCCCTACCCGATGCTGCACCCCTACCTGCCGGGGCCCCACGCCCCGTCCTACGCGCCGCCGCCGTCCGCCTACGCGCTCCCGCCGCCGTCGACCATGCACCCCGCCGAGCGGCTGCTATACTCCTACGCCCCCCACGCGCGCGCCAAAGCCGCTTCCTCCACCACCAGCACCGCCACCAGCAAGCCCGCCAACCCCGCCGCCGCCCCCATCAACAGCGTGTACTGCAAGCACTGGTGCCACCGGGGCACCTGCCGCTGGGGCGCGCAGTGCCGGTACGCGCACCTGATGCCGGCGACGGCGGAGGGGCTGCGGGAGGTGGGGCTGTCGCACCACCCGGCGTGGTGGACGACGGCGTTCAGCATGGCGTACGGGGCCGGCGGCGGCGGGGGGTGGTACCCGCCGCCGCCGCCGCCACGGCACTACGGGGTCGGGGGGAAGAAGGCGCAGAAGGGGAAGGAGAAGAAGGAGAAGGCAGTCGAGGGGGATGGGGGCAAGGGGACGGTGGCGGAGTCGAGTGGTGGAGGCGGTGGTGGTGGTGGTGGTAGCAGGCCTGAGTCGAAGAAGGTTGTTGCGGTGGAGGGGAAGGCTGCGGCGCAGGAGCAGAGGAAGCTGGAGAAGCCGAGGGAGGAGCAGAAGTTGGTTGAGATCTAGAGGGTTAGTAGGGATTGTTTTGTATCGTAGATCTTTAGAGCTCACGCAATTTCCAAATTTCAAGCGCACATCTGCACTTTCGGTTCGCCGTTGTGGTAAAAGGGGACATTAGAGGAAAGACTCATCAATGTGACTCATGAAATGAAACGTAAAATTCTGTAATTGATATCACGACTAAAAAGAATAGACTCACAACTCCAACCATGCCCGCAGACAAAGGAACACGGCTAAAGACGTTATACAAACCGTCGGCGGACGGAAAGGGAGCGCCCCGTAGCATACATATCTCGTCATCGAACTTTGTACAGTTGTCTTCCGCGTGAAACCCGCCCTTGCCAATCTTCCCTGAACCCTCTAGTCAGTCCTCACGACTTATCCTGGCGATCCCAATTCATAATTCAGAACTCGCACATTCCGATTGAACACTTTTTTCTTCTTCTTTATTACTGCCTAACGTAGCCTAGAAAGACATCATCTTCTTGATCTCGGCGATCGCCAATCCCGGGTTCAAGCCCTTGGGGCACGTCCGCGTGCAGTTGAGGATGGTGTGGCATCGGTACAAGCTCATCGAGTTATCGAGCGCGGCCTTGCGCTCTGCCTTGCGCTCGTCGCGAGAGTCTGCCAACCATCGGTACGATTGAAGCAGGATGGCCGGGCCTAGATACTCTTCCGCGTTCCACCAGTAAGACGGGCATGACGTCGAGCAGCACGCGCACAGGATGCACTCGTAAAGGCCGTCTAGCTTTCGGCGTTCGGCCTTGCTCTGTCGGTATTCCTTGCCCTGCAGCATAGTAATCAGTATGAATAAGCACATAAAGAGCATTTAACCCGGGGGAAAGGAAGGGAAAGGCGATTGACATACGTCCGGCGCGGGAGTGTCTCTCTGGAGATACGGCTTAATCGACTTGTATTGCTTGTAGAAGTGCGTCAAGTCGGGCACTAGGTCCTTCACGACGTATGTGTGGGGTAGCGGGTAGATCTTCATCTCTTTGGTAGTTTCCGTAGGAATTCGGCCTGTGATGCGAAACATGCATGTGTTAGCCACATATTCAATTGCTTTTTTCTCTTCTTTCCTTGTTACCACGGGGCACCTACATAAGCAAGCCAATGTATTCGTTCCGTTAATGTTCATGGCACAGCTGCCGCAAATACCCTCTCTGCAACTCCTTCGGAATGTCAAGGTCGGGTCTAACTCGTTCTTGATTCTGACCAATGCGTCGAGCACCATGGGTCCCGTCTTGTTAAGATCGAGAGTGTAAGTCTGCATCTTCGGCTTCTCGGTCGGGTGGTCTGGGTTCCATCGATAGATCTGGAAAGACTTCATGCGCGTGTCGGCGCTACCTTTTGGTGTTGCTTCAACAGTAGCGCTGCCTACTGATGCCATTGACCTCACAAACATTAACGGTGACGAAGCTGGGCGCACCGATGCAGCTGTGGCGAGCAGCCGTGACGATGTAGAACGGAGAGCTGCCATTGCGGGCAAATTCGAAAAGGCCTCGACTTCACGGTGTTTCTTGTCGACGTTACTAGAGAATGTGAAATAAGCACAAGGTAAGAAATGAATTTAAAGGAATTGAGTTGAGAGTTGAGACAAATAAAGAATCAACCCTCCTAAATAAATTCCTCTAGTAGAAGGTTAAGGTTTCCAGGTGTCAACGAAGAAATTAGTGGCCAAAAAGGAAGGAATGTCTTCATCATCGAACTTTCCTCATTTTAGCACCTCCCACCCGACCCGGTTTGCCCTCGGCTATTGTTTTCAGAAGTTCTATCCAATCACATGCTTTCAATTAATCAACTCACCCGGGCCATCTTCTCTTCCGTGTCGATTTCCACATGCGGACCCTGGCCATCTCTAGCGCCATTCCGAATCACCCGTCCGACAATTCCAACACGAACCAATCACGTAGCTCACTGAATCGCATCGCCATTTACGCCCGCTTATGTACCTAAGTAGAGAACATCCACCATTCAAGCCAAGCCAATGATTGAAGGCGTATTTGAATTTACCTACCTAGGTAAGGGCACCGCATTCTCAAACGGCATTTTATCAGTTATTTTTCTGAGATTTCCTCCTCGAAATGTCGCATACGGTATGGAAATCTTCCTTGACTAAGCTCTCGAAGAGCAATACGCCTATCTATGCTCTAAAAGTACAAATCATTTCTAAGCCTTTTCTGGTTTCCTTGATCATTCTAGCACGAAGTTGTTGGAGAACCTAGCCGAACTATTGAGAGCCTCCTCGCGATCGATCATGCACCGAATATCGCTAAAGGATCAAAAGTCAGTGACTATTGCCAATGGACTCAGCTTTTGAGAAGCGGGTTGAAATCGCAAGATGGGTGTACAATCCATAATGAGTATAAAGGGCAAATAGCAAATCTCCTAACCTTCAAACATCAAGTCCTCTTCGGTCGGGTCGAATCCGTCAAGCAGGTTGTCGTACTCTTCAACGTATCCTAGATATTCCTCGAAATCTTCCAGATCGTTGCCATCGCTCGCATCGAAATCGTACTCGTCTGGATCTTTACATGTTAGAACTTGCGATCATCTTTAAAATACGTGATTAGGGTCTTTACCGTCATCTGCAAAGCTAGAGCCTGAGCCTGAGCCTGAGCCTAATGAGTTGTCGTCTTCGGTGACTGTCGATAGCGCATCGACCATACCTCCCAACATATTTTCCATGTTGGGTCCAGCATAAGAGAAGCTACGCGAAGCCTTGAAGATCAGTGGCCGGGCTGAATGTCCTGACATTATATCTACCGTGTCAAAGTGCACCTCCTCAAGGCGGCGACCGTGTCGGGCTAGTGAAGTCATGAGCTCGGGCCATTCGTCGAAAAAAGTATCCGTCTTGGAAAGGGTAGGTAACGTAAGAGTCATGGCACGAAGGCTCAGTTTTCGTAGAGTCTTAGAGAACTTCTTAAGAATTGCGAGGAAATCATGGAAATGAAGATTCAGATGGCCGAGCTCGAGCTCGCAGAGTTCCTTAAATGCCGGAGGAGGATTGTCCAGTCCAGTCGCGATAGATTTGTTGCCTCCTTCATGCGGCTGCTTGGCTGCTATCCATCTCCAAAATCCATCGAATTGTCCTAAATTCTCGAGGCGTAGATGTTTAATATTGACGGACTGCAAGAGAAATCTGCGCAAATGACTTGTCTCGAGCGTGTCTAGCATATAACCTGGTGCAGGACCACCCATCGTTGCGACGGGGCGCATACGTCCCGTAGATATACGTTCAAGTCGAATCTCTACAGCCTCCAGGCCGGAGAGTACCGGAAAGACGGATTTACTCATGAAGCCGGGAATATTGAACGACTCATCGCCGAATTCAGCTTCAAGCATCTCAATCTCGAATCGAACCGGCCTTGAACCGGATTTTCCTAACGCGAATAGTATGTTGTGCAGACAGTTCGCATTCGTTCTCCGACGCGTGGGAGCGTTGCCAACATTACCATCACGACTCGCATCAACGAAAGTCTCTCTTAGAAGGTGAGACATTCCGTAGCTGGGGGGGTTACGGGCAAAGGTGTATGGAGGCTCCCAGACTCCGATCACTTGAAGGTTTAGATTGCTAAATGCTTCAATTAGTAACTGCTGATCGTGACTGGTGTCTAGCAGCACTGTTTGTTCGGCACACAGTTGGTTGAATTTGAGTGATCCTTTCTCCCACTTGTCTTCCGGGGGCCTATGTATGATCCGGCCTAGTTGAGGGTTCAGGACCTGTGTTGAGATGACGACGTGTTGAACATAGGATGAAAGGCGAGACTTTGAAATATCGACGAGGCCCTGGAGACTGAACTCGGTGCGCATGAACATGATTTTGCTGAAGTACTTCTGAGCAAAATCTCTGAATAGCGCATCCTCGATACCTCTGCAGGTCAGACGAAAGGCCCCATGGTTTGGCTGGTCAAGGTATGATGTAATCATTATGAGGATCTCTACGGGAAAAGCGATAAGACTTGTGGAAGCCATCGTCAATATCATAGGCTCGAATGCGCGTGAATGTGTAATTGCGTTCCATGAACATTGAAGGTTGTAGGTGTAAAGAATGGGTTGTGATATGGGAGAAAATTAAGAAAAGATTAAAAATGTCAAACGAAATCATTTGTTTGAGCAGTTTAAGTTTTATTAGGTACAGACAGTATTATTAGTGCTGTAAAGAAAATCGAAACATTTGGAGCTAGCAGGGTCTATTGAAAGAGGTACCCCAACCTAATAGGCCCTGGAGGTACCCTAAGCTGCTAGTAATTGGGAAGGTTGTAACCTCATAGCCAGCTAATTAGCGCGGTTCCCTGTAGCTGTGTACCTATGTATTGTACTTGAAAGCAGCTTAACGCGTCAGCACGTGCTAAGGTCACGTTTAGGCGGCTGAATAGTGGACCAGGTGAGTTTTTGCAGCTGACTGCCGCCCGCCCGATTCTGCAACTTTTTTTTTTCTTCCTACTAGATACAGACGGATAACACCGAGGTGAGGACGGTGAGGTACCCAGGTAGTTTATTACGATTTGTGGTCACTCATGAAATATCGCATCCTCAAGTTGAACCACGATGCTCTCGAAGACACATAATGGGATACCATTTAGACATTTAATACCGTATTTCCAGTATCAATCAAGATCAACGCTCCCGCTCACCACGCCCTTGCGACAGGGAAATCATCGTATGCGGGCTTTCTCCGTGCAGACTATTCTCCGATCGCAAAAATCCCAAGTTCACGCAGAATCTACGCACCATTTTACCTACCACGCTGCCGCCTCCTTCTCCGCCAAATACAAGAAGTTCGACCCATCAAATCACGTTTTCCACTTCAACCTCTACAACCGCATCCAGACCCAAAAGCGCCCCAAGTCGAAACGTCCGGCTAGCGGCCAGGATGCCTTTTTCATAAGCCGCGTAGGCGACACCAATGCTATCGCATTTGGCATCGCCGACGGCGTCGGGGGTTGGGAGGATAGCGGTGTCGATCCGGCAGATTTCTCACACAGCTTCTGTGACTATATGGCCTCGGCGGCGTACGAGCACAAACCGGATTCAAACGAATCGTTACTGACGGCCAGGTCACTAATGCAAAGGGGATATGATGACGTATGCAACGACGGGTCTATCGAGGCAGGCGGTAGTACGGCTTCCATCGCTATTGCGAGCGAGGATGGCAAACTCGAGGTGGCCAACTTAGGCGACTCGGGTTTTGTGCATCTCCGTCTGAATGCTGTACATAGCTATTCAGAACCTCAGACCCACGCCTTCAACACACCATTCCAGTTGTCAATAGTACCGGCTAGCATGCTCGCACGCGCGGCCGCGTTCGGTGGGGCTCAGCTGTGTGACCATCCCAAAGATGCAGACGTCACACAACACACACTAAAGCATGGAGATATACTCGTCTTCGCGAGCGACGGAGTGTGGGACAACCTGTTCAACCAACACCTACTACAGATCGCTAGCCGGTTGATGGTCCGCCTTGGTGCCTGGAAAGCAAGCGAAGGGGGCATACTGGTTGCCGACGACTTAAAGCCGTACACCCAAGCCAAAGACTCGATGCAGCGGCCATTGACGCTCCAGAGCGTTTTGGCAATAGAGGTCGCAAGGGCGGCCAAAGCAGCCAGCATGAACCAACGAGCAGACGGTCCATTCGCCAAAGAAGTTCAGAAATATTATCCTCAGGAAGGTTGGCACGGTGGCAAAGTCGATGATATCTGTATCATTGTCGTGGTTGTGTCCGAGGATGGGAAATCAGAAGCAATCAAGAGCAAGTTATGAGACTACCATGAATAGCAGGTTTGTCAAGTTTGAAAAAGTATAGAGTGTGCATCGTCTGGCGTTGAAAACAAAAAGGGGGAATGAATCAATCTTTAATGAGCAGTCTGTATGTATGTATGTACATACATACATACAGACAGACAGACAAGGCGGACTTCTTGTTTCTTGTATATTCTTCGTTACGTACGTGTTTATAACTGCTATGATATTGTCTTGCATGTAAGGATGCATTAAGTAGTTTAAAGATCACACCGGAACTACTAGAAATCTATCATACTACGTTTGTGCTCGAGGCTGTAATTATCGGCTTGCAGTTTGCCCTCCTCCTATATAGAATATCTTGTCAGTCTTGATGAACTACCTAGGTAGTCACTGCGTACATACGTAGGTAATTATTTTCACAATGACATCCAAAGGGCTTCCAAGGTTTTGTACATAGAGTCGTTCATATCTACATATCTAGGTACTTAAGTGTACCTAGCCTATCCCAATTCTCCAACTGCTTTGACCAATGAGATATTTCTTGTGATTTTTTATGTAGATCTTTCCAAGGTTGATTGTCGAATCCTAGGCTCCCCCACATGTACGTACATAAATACATAGGTACATGTATGCAAGCTCTATGTGGGGCGATAATCCATCCGCGCACCTCGACTCTTATTGTTAGCCTTCAATTGTAAACTTCAACAACCTTTCTACAATTATTCGTTCAATGTTCCCCAATTTCAAGTCGCCTCACAATTCCTCTTGAAATATCTTCAATTAAACAACGCGACAATGGATAACTCTGTCGCGCCCTCAGATGAAGGGTTTCTACCTGAATCACTTGACGTCTCTGTCATCGACGGACGCTCGCCTATCGCTGATTCCGCCCGTGCCTTCGATGCCAACGTCGAAACTCCTCTACTAATTCCTACCGACTTACCCGAGGGGTTATCACCCAATGTCGTGTCTAGTGAATCTAGTAGTCTGAAGCGCTCTAAACCGCACGACGAAATGGACGAGGGGTGGCAGACTGTTGATCGTCGCTCGTCTAAAAAATCGAAGAAAGAAAAGAAGGAAAAGAAGATTCCTGGCGCTCAATCGACCAATTACCCTTCAATTACTTTCAACTACAATGCGAAGCTTCAATCCAAGATCGCACTTGATTCGCTACGAAATCTTATCCTCTACATCTTCGCTGAAGGCACAGCGCCTCAATGGGTTTCGATATCCCAGCGACCGCAGTTCCGAAAGATTGTCGCAATTATGGTACCCGGACTCGAGGAAGCCATGTTTAAGCAGGACGTCGACTTCGCCGCGTATAATGATCAACCTCCAGACCTCGATCAGAAACCCCGAGTGTTGACATCCCCAGACGACTACTATCCGCGACTACTCAAGAAGGACGAGCTCCCAGAGATCCTGAAGGATTTCGCCGATATGTTCCCACACCTATGGCCTGTCAAGACCCCGGGCAATGAGAAGTTCGGTATCATGCGCTCGCCATTAGCTACGATGCTGACGGCGCCAATTGAGAAGTCCAAGGAAGAGAAGGGCAAAGGTGTCCAAGCTGCGAAGGAGCCAAGGGGATGGAAGGACGAGCGTACAAGAATAACCGAGTTTCTGACAATGCCAGAAGATTTTCAAGTGAACGGATATGTCTTACATCCTGCTTGTATACCGACGGAACGGCGCAAGAATTTTCAGGATCTAGAAGGATGGGTTCATACCAATGTCGAGAACCTTGAAGACGGCGACGTTGCAGAGGAGGATATTCAACAAGGAAGTATTACTGCAGGTCGAGAAATCCTCGCTCTCGACTGCGAGATGTGCATGACGGGTCCGGAAGAATTCTCTCTCACCAGAATCAGTCTAGTGAGCTGGGACGGAACTGTTGTTCTAGATCAACTCGTCAAGCCGGACAAGCCCATCACCGACTATGTCACTCGTTTTTCAGGTATCACGGAGGAGATGTTAGCTCCCGTGACAACAACACTCCAAGATATCCAAGCCAAACTTCTCGAAATCCTCCATCCGCGCACCATTCTCGTGGGGCATTCTTTAGATGCGGATATGAAGGCATTGCAACTCACTCACCCCTTCATCGTCGACACCTCCCTCCTCTTTCCTCACAACCGCGGCCCCCCTTTAAAGAACAGTCTAAAGTTTCTAACCCAACGTTTTCTCAAGCGTGAGATTCAGAAAGGGGTTGGGGGACACGATTCAATCGAAGACGCCAAGGCGTGTCTCGATCTTATAAAGCAGAAATGCGAAAAGGGCAAGTCTTGGGGCAACCACGAATTGCAAGGCGAGAATCTGTTCCGGCGATTAACTCGCATGGGCAAGGCATATCGCGCGAACGGGGGGACTGATGCCAAGGGAGGCGTCCACGCCGGAAAAACGAGTGCTATGATTGACTGGGGCGACCCGATGAAGGGTGCTGGAGCAGCCTCGACATTCCCGATCGGATGTAAGACAGACGAAGAGGTAGTAGAAGGCGTCATCCGCGCCGTGAAGGGCGACCCCGTCGGCGAGGAGATACCATTCGGCGGCGTCGACTTCGTCTTCGCTCGATTCCGCGAGCTAGAGGCGTTGCAAGGATGGTGGAGCGGTAGGAGCGAGACACCGCCTCCTGATGCGACCGAAACGTCCCTCGAGAACTGTGTCCACAACCTCACTCAGCGCATCAAGCGCGTCCACGACTCACTACCCCCATGTACGGGTTTCATCGTGTTCAGCGGTTCCGGCGATCCCCGAGAGATGGGCCGTCTACAAGCTATGCAGGCGCAGTTCAAGAAGGAGTACACGGCGCCCGGTAGTGATTGGGACAAGCTTAGCGTCAAGTGGACGGATAGGGAGGACCAGGCGTTAAAGAAGGCGGTTGGTGTTGCGCGAAACGGCATCGGGTTCATCGGCGTCAAGTGAGCCGACTACAAATATATACATGATGGGATAGTATATAGTTGTTGGGCAATCTGTATCGGCGCTGGCGAATAGTGAAAAGGGGAAAATGGGTGTGGGAAAATACGAAATGTATGAGATACGAGTCACGAACGTACATTGGTATTGGGACTACGTAAAAGATACCCTGTTTCATACTCTTTGCTAGGAATACTTGGTGCTTTGGCACCTAAACATGTAGGAAAATAACAAAATTGGCAGGCTTCGGCTGCTTGTTCTTGAACCTTTTCTGCTTGGGTGTATTTATGTTGATCTGATATCATCTTGAGTTCCTAACACTTGTAACCTGGTGAGATATATGAGGTATGTATAAGGGCCTCATAGTCCATGTAATAGGTCTTGAAGGTCGTTCGATTCGTACCCTACGTATATATAAACTTTATGGATGATTCCGCATTCCACTCATGTATTCTGATAGTGTCAATAGGGGATGGCTGATTCAGGGGAGGTAAGGCTACATGATACATCCATACCATCCCATACATAAATTGATAAGCGATAAGAATGTTAGTTTTAGTGCATAACCCACTCAAGACCGGGGTGTCCTGCACCCATCTACGATAACTTTCATCCAATGCTCTCAACCAATTGATGTATATCAACTACCTAGGCTTGTTCCCAGATAATCAATCGTCATGGAGCGAATAGTCTGCAGCTGTGTGAAATGCGATCAACGTCTGGGAGAATTCATCAACCTGTGGATAAAGATTGGCAAAAATCACATCAGTCCCATTGTCGACAATCAAGAGAACTTGGACGTTATATCTATAGGTACGGCACGTCTTGGGGAGGAACAGACGTTAATAGAAAACTGGTATGAATGGCCCTTGAATCCCATGCAGAACCTCACTAATAAGTGCCTTTTAACAGTCACCTACAAGATCTAGCATGCATAAATTGCAATACCATTGTCGGCCTTGCATGTCTGGTTACACCGGTTAATCATGTTCTACACGAGTGAGCATTTAACGCCTATGAATGTCTTCTCATCGGATGGGAGCAGCTAATAATTGTAGTGGCCAGGTATTTCTACGGCTCTCGGCTGTATCCACAGCATCGGAGAGAGGGGATTCTGTTGAAGTTACCATCCAGAGATCGCTGAAGCTTAGGGAAACTTCACGCAGTGGATTCACTACTACTAAAACTACGCCAGCCTCCGAGAGTAGTGCCCACATGTTCACGAACAGTGATGACCTTTCTGAAATCCATGGTCAACTCCTTGATCGCCTCCAGACCCAACTGGAAGCTCATAGGGAAGAAACTCAGAGGATAAACCGTGCGGGTTTTCAGATGGTCTCTTCGTTTGACAGCAGTGTACTCCACATCGAAGGTGAGATCAAAAAGTTAAAGGATGGCGCCACAGACTTGGAGAGGGGCCTAAATGACCACCATTACCGGGCTGATGATATAGAGGATGCCATTTCTTCACTCAGAAACGAGCTCAATGATGTGAAGAAATCAACACAGGATAGGACAGCCTATATCATTCTTGAACGACAAATTGCTTCTGTAAAGAAATCAATTGCGGATGTGCACCTATCTTTGATCAATGACATCAACAAGTCAGCCAAAGGACAGCAACAAAACAATGAGGCGGCCATGTCAAACGTCGACCGTATAAAACATGATATGGAATGTATCCGAAAGGAATTGAGTGGAAGTAAGGAGACCATAAGAGAAAGCATTTCGCTTGCAAATGCATATTCAACCGAAGTAGCCTCACTAAGAGCAGAACTAAAAGAACTCAGAGAGGAGTTGGCTCAAGAGCGGACACGGAAGTCCCCACCTCACGAGCCCGTGTTCCCATCAAAAGAGATCGACATACTCACAACAAGTATCACCAAGATTGGGCAAAGAGCAGGCCAGGTTGAACCCCTTCAAATGGAGTTAGAGCTTCTCAAGGAACGAGTTCAAAGGATAGAGACGGCATCAATACCTAACGGCCAAGATGCTGCAAATATGAGGGCCAAGCACACAAATCCAGTAAATTATCTACCTGGATCATCTAGACCAAAAAGGAAACATAGCCCACGACTGGATGAACCCACCAGTTTGGGTATGTCTCCAGTTACGCCCTCAAACAAGAGGCCAATACGAGGATTCCGGTCTAGCTCGCCACCAAAGAACCATGATCCCATGAGCACCCCACCGTCTACGAGGGCCCGAAATTTAGACACCCAGACACCTAACTCTCCGCGACTCACCAAATCAGGCACTGTTGACAAAAGGTTCCTGGAGAGAGGCTCCAGGCTCACAGAACTGCGACGCAGGAACTCAAATGGATGAGTTTGTACTTCTCAGTATCAAAATCCGTCAAACATGACTATTCGCGAAATTCGGCTTCCATGATCTCCAAGGCGAAGCCGGCCAGTCCTCGGATTGGTTCTAGGACAGCGGTGTTGAAGAAACGCCTCTCCTCCGAGCCGCCCTGGTTCCTACCGAAAGCGTCGACAAGTGCAGTCTCAGTTTCCCGACTAGGGAGGCTTTCGAGATCTTTGAGCAGGTCCTTTGCTTCATGATACAGTCGCCATTCCTTGGAGTGAGCCGATGGGGAATGATGAATAGCCACCATCAGGAGTACCTGGCAGATAGTAACCTGATCTAACTTCTTCAAGGCTTGGGAGACCCTCGTTGCAAGATCTCCACCGTCTCCGACTGTTGCGGCAAGTGGACCCGTAGCCAAAAGCTTCGCAATCATCATGACACCCTTCAACCTTGGCCCCGCGAAAGGCATGGGTGTTCTGTATGGGTCGCACTTCAAAGCAAGGAAACACGTGATGGCGAGAGCGTAGCCAAATTTGCCCTGGTCGCCGAGATATACGGCGGCATCGACGAGCTCCTGATACAACGGGTCGATGGCATATAATTCCGCTTTCCGAAGCTGCGCGCACAGCTTCCAACGCTTGCAGAGCTGTTCACGCTTCCCCGCCGGGCTATCGCCCTGGAGCGGCTCGTCGCAGAGTTCGTGAACCTCAGCGAGATTGCGCTGCAGGGGCTTGCTCGAGTTCGGAAATTGCTTGATGGGAGGATGTCGTAGCTTGTCTACATCAGGGGCGAGACTGAACGAGTTTAACTCGAGGTTTGGGTAATTCTGGCAGACTTGGTAGACGTCCAAATCATCCTTGCACCGAGGACAGACGCAATCAAAATAGTAATGTGTCTTCAAGTGGTGCAGGCGTGCCGCGCGAGGCCTCGTGGTCTCTGTCACGGAAGCAAAAGTCATTAGCAACGTAGGCAGAATACAAGTCTATATTATATTAAACTTACCAACGTAGGTGATCGTGATCTCCTCGCCCTTCTTGATCTCCCGGTCTGCATGTAAGATAGCCTTCCGTCCTACGAACTGCACGAACGCGTTCGGGATGCACGAGTGGTTGATCATCGCAAGCGCGGCGTTGACGTACATGCCGCCCTGGCCAATGTCCGCGTCCAGCCTGCTGAACGAGTTGACTTGGAGCTACGTCATAGTCAGCCCGACATATCTATCATGAAAACACGTACCTATGGAATAATAATCATAACGTCGTAACGGTGAATCGTTCCACAACAAGGGTACATTCTGAACTTGAGAAATTCTACTCACCCGACAAGTAAGACCCACAGCGAACCGAATGGTCTCCGCCGTCGTCTTGTCGCCGACATGCGACAGCGCAGCCTGCGACTGGATCTGCATATCCTCAGGCTTAGTCCCGGGCGCCGTGCGCGTCTCGCGCTCGTGCCCTTCCATCCGCAGCACCGCATCCCTCACGTCGGGGCGCAGCAGCACCTGGATCAGCGCGCGCACGGGCGTAGGCAGGATGCGGGTCGCGGGCGGCAGCCCGGCGGCCGTGGCGGTGTCGCGTGCGCGCCGGAAGGCCTTGCACTCGCGCTTGCCGTGGACGAGGGCCCAGTCGCGCTTCTGGCAGGCTGCGTTGCAGTAGTGCGTCGTGTGGCACCCTTTGCACGCTAGCATCTCGCCCGCCCCGCCGATGCGCAGGCAGTACCCGCACGTGCTGCTCATGTTCGGGTTGTCTGGCACTGCTACCACCGGCTCCGGGTCGGGGTTGGACGGGCTCGGCTCGTCCGTGAACACCGCGATCACGTCGCCCGGCCCGAAGGCGGACGTGCTGATCACGGATCGCCCGCACGCGGCGGAGGTTGGGCCAAGGGTTAAGCCGGGGGGGAACTTGGGGCTGGGCATGTTTCCTGACGGGATGGGGGTGTAAGTGTTAAGGAGGCAGGTGTGACTTGGGGGGGTCTAGAATTGTGTTATGGTGTATTTTCTACCCTGTCCGGGCCGAAATTAATAAGTTGAAATTAACAGGGGTCTTATAGGCGGCTCAGGAAAAAAAGGTTTTTTGTAGCTCGGCGTTTGTATGTATGTGTTTCATGGCTTTCATATGACTCTGAACCAGTCACAGGCGGACGCATCGTGGCTTGCATTGTGCAGGAAAGAAGCCAAAGAGATGGCACGTTTTCCGGATGATTGCGTATCCGCTAGACATTTTACCCAAAATCTAGATGGGTGGGGTCTACGGGTATGTAAGGGGCAAGAGAAAGCCAATGCCGATTATAAGCACGTAGGTCTGCCTACATTACGGATAGCAACTTCTTAAATACAAGGGGCTAGATCTTGAGTTACACCTGCAGATATCGACAAAATGATGGTATTTTAGACTTTAGCATAGGTACTCACCTTCCATAAGACTACACAGATTAGGTGATTAGGTACCCAATACTACCAAGGCAAGATCAGTCCTACGGTCTACCTATTAGAGCGCTTCTTGGTATATCGACCAATCAGCATCGAGCATGTCCGCCTGCATACAAGCACTGCATACGGCACAGTGCCACTCAGTCTATGAGTCACCATGCGAAGTACATATGCAGACATGATCCTGCCTTTCGTTCCAGCTACCAAACTGGATGGCCGCAGATGCTTACCTAGTAGTGATAGTAATGCAGCAGATAGCCGGCGTGGTGAGTTGTGCCTAAGCTGCAGTAAAAGGATACAAATGTTTGTTTAAAACCGGGCGCGTTTCTGCCTGTTAGATCATGTAGGTTTCCGTGCAAACGTCGATAGGGGCATTTTTCTGTTAGACCAAATGACCATTGCTGCCTGAAGCAACGAGCCATATTTCCTCCCCATCAAACCAATCAAAGGAAAACATGCCTCTGGAACTGCAGCCCGCCACCGCAGCCGACGCACGGAGATCCGCGGAGATCGAGGCGGCGGCGTACGCTCCGAACCCGTTCAACCTGATTCTGTTCCCGGGGCCGTTTCCGGCGAACGCACTGGACGGGCGCGCCAGTCACCTAGCCGCCGAGCTGGAGAGCGATGCTACGACGCGTTGGTATAAGGCCGTCGACACCGACTTACCGGACGGCGAGCAGATGATCGCCTTTTCGAAATGGCACGTCTACACCGAGAAGCCGAAGCCGGCGTCTCCCCGGACCTTCGGGCCTGGATGCAATGCGGAGGCGTGTGGGCTGCTGTTTAGCGGTATTGCGAAGCAGAGGGCACGCATTTTGAGGGATAGGCCGTATGTCTGTGAGTATTGATCTAGAGAGATGTTGAACTGCTCATATCAGGGAAGGGAGTGAGTGAAGTGTTATGTTAAACGGCACTGATAACATTAACACGAAAGTCATCGCAAATCTCCACACCGATCCCAAGCACCAAGGCCGTGGCGCGGGCGGCATGCTAGTGAGACGGGCTGTTGAGGAAGCCCGAAAGCTAGGTATGGTAGCCTACCTCGATTCTTCGGAGGCGGGCCATGAGCTGTATAAGAAGTGTGGCTTTCGCGACATTGAGTGTTTGTCTATCGACTTAAGCAAGTGGGGAGCGACAGAGATGCACAGGAATTGGTCGATGATGTGTGATTGATCTATAGTGTGTATATGCTTGTGCGATGATGCTACTGGTAACTGCATAGATGATGTATTTTTCAGATGAGTCAAGTACTGAGGTATTTAATCGTACGTAGATTCTCAACTTACATGATCAAAGCCCTCACGCCTTCTCAATGTTGTTATGAACTCTGAAATTGAGTTCCAAGGTAGTACAATAGAAGGACATCTGGAGATTGCATCCTTCATTAGTGGAGCTTGTAGGTAACACCAATACATCATCTTATTCGGGTTTGCCTGAAGGATCCGGTCGCATCTTCATTTCTCCTTCCAGAATCTTTTTTTTTATTTAAAGATGGTTATAACCTTCACTTATTGCAAAGTTAAAGACCATCTCAAGTGGGAAAGGCTCTATTAGTTGATAGGCAAGTTACCGGTGAGTTGGCACTCTCACCTAATCGACCCCGCCTACCTGCGTCATTTCGCCCTAATTCTCTACCCGTGCTGCCCGTGCCAGCGGTCAGCCCCTAACAACCCCATCAGCTAAAGGCATACCACCATGCTATCCGCCTTCTGGAAAACACCACCACCATCAGACTCCAAAATGCCAGGCGGCCCCCCAACAAACGACACAGCGGACCCCCCAGCCCCGCTCGTGAGCACCTTCCGCGCCCGCGCCGACGCCGGCGAGCCCGTCGCCGTCGTCCGCGTCAGGAACCTGCAGGGTGCCATCCCCGTCGGCCGGGACGCCTGGGGCCGATCTGGCAAGCTGCAGCCCGTTCTCTTGTCCTCAGAGGTTTCCTTTGCGCAGCCCTTCTCCAGCAAAGGCGGCGCGGCCGGCGGCGCGTCAGCCTCGGGCGACACGGATCGGCTCGATGCTGGGACTGTGCACTACGGCACCCTGAGCAAGACCTTGTTATCCACCCTCGAGCTCTGGGGCCAGGCCGGCGGAGCGGCGGCGGCGGCGGCTCAGGCCGAGGCCCCGCGCACCGCCGACGTGTTCGAGCTGCTGTGGGTGCGCATGACGGGGCGCGTGGTGGACGGGAGCCGCATCGCGCTGCCGCTGGACCAGCTGCCGTTCCTGGACGCGGGCAGCCTGCGCTCGCTCTCGCTGACCATGAGCCTGCCCAAGGCCTCGCTGCTGGGGGCCGGCGTGAGCCTCACGACGACGGCGAGCTTCCGCGAAGACTTCGCCAGGAAGGACGACGGTAAGAGCGGCGGTGCCACCAGCAAGAACCCCCTGCGCTCGTACTCGCGCAGCCTGCGCATCGCGGGCTTGCACGTGCCCACGCTGATCGGCGTCAACGCGAACGAGCGCGAGGCGAAGCAGATGGTCGTCGCCGACGTCGAGATCGACCGCTTCGACGTCGCGGAGGATATACATAGCGGGCTCGAGAGGCTTATCGTACAGGTGAGTGTCTAAGATCTACGTACCGCCGGCCGGTCAGGCCCTACTGACAAGTTTTCCTAGACGATGGAAGCCTCGTCCTTTGAGACGCTCGAGGCCCTCGCAACCATGATCGCGCATAAGATATTATTGGACTTTAGGATTGGGGATAGTTTGACGGACATGAAGGGCCGAGGGTGGAAGGTTAGGGTATGCCTGGAGAAGCCAATTGCTGTGCCGTTTGCGGAGTGCCCTGCCGTGGAGGTCACGATTGGGGCATGATCTAGGGTGGAGGGTTATGTTGCTTAAATGAGATGACAATGTACATTGTACGCCGTAGTCTATGGGTACTTTACTAGATGACAGGTAAGAATCAGTTACAAGGTGAGTTAGAGCCATGTTCGTTTTAATCAGGATATTCTAACACTAGGTATAGAAGGGTTAAGGGCATATACTCCTCCGGTTTCGAGGTAGAAATTTAGCCATTAGATTGACCAATTATATGAATAGGTATGAAGATTCTTATTGTATCTCAAGACGGGAGATAGGTGATTAGATGGAATGGCATCAACATCCTCTCATACATGGAAGCAGTTTAGGCTTGGGAATACGGCATCCTGTTGCTCACCTACGACAATTTAAACATGCTCAAGTAAATTACCTTACTACGAATCTGTACCTAGTATGTTGTTGCAATGGGGCATGATACTCCCAGCCAAAACTACCTAGGTACCAATGGAGTTGAACGACCAGTAATAACGTGAGCTACACTCTGAATGATTCAATCAAATAAAATAAAAGGAGTAAACGATATTTTTGTAGCTTCTGTGTTCTAGCTGGACAGTTTTTTTGCCTTGGTAACAATGCTGTGTCATAAAGACTAGATTCGATCAGAAATGGACATGTTTCTTGCATACAAGGCGGAACGGGACGGTAGAGTACAGGTGAGGCGAGTCTAGAATGTATGGACCCATTTCTATTTTGTAGTTACGACGGACTGGATGGATAGGTAGGCTTATATTTCCGGATATCCCGATTTATAAGGTAATTCTAGAGGTTTCTATGTGCGTTGCCGATGGGCTCCTATCCCGTGGTCCTTTTGCTGAGTCCTCATCATGGGAATGACGTAGGGTCTTGATATAATCGAATGCCGCCACGAGTAGCAAACAAAATTCGATGTATTATACGAGACGGGCACCCTTGTTGTGCTTGTAACTTCTAGAAGTCGTGTACCTAGGTAGTAAGTCTAATGAGTATGTACTATACGTCACCGTATACCGTTTGCCATTCTATCATAAACAGGGCAACTTGCAGATGAGACGTGTCAAACCTTACGACAAGACGGGACGTCACCATTAGTGATTTCATCGATGAACTTGGGATCCGGGTCGAAGAGCATGACGTGGAAGTGCTCGACCGCCTGGACAGATTTCAACGACCTCCAGTTTTTAAACCAGATGTACTGCCCCAGCATCTTAGCGTGATCGACCGGGGAAAAAATGACAGGCATTCACAATTTTTGAAAGGTACTTACTCGATCTCTCGGTACCCTGGATCCGAATGTCTTCTGCACGTACCCATCAATAGCGGCTCGAGCCTCGTCCGTGAGGTCAGTCGTGACGGGGTCCTCGGCCAGCTCAAACTTGGTCCACACGACGAGATGCACGATCCTCGTGTCGATGCCGTAGGGCCAGTCATTCCACAAGATCTTCACGTCGTCGTCGAGCTCGAACGGCGCTCCCCTCGGCGTCACAGGCGCGTCCCAGCGCAACCGCCGCGTCAGTACGAAGTCCATGACGCTGCCGTAGTCGCGCTTCAGTGCCCACGTGTGCTCGAGGTACCGCCGCAGGTCCGACGGGACCCGGCGGAACGCGCCTAGCCGGTTCTCCGCCACGATGCCCTGCACCTCGGCCCACGTGGCCGCCTGGTACGCGGCGTCCGGCGTGCCGATGATGCCGACGTCCTTGGCGCTCAGGGCGCGCAGGAACTCTGGGCATTCTTCCGTGCGCTCGCTCTCGGGCACGTTGACCTGCCAATAGGGCAGGGTGTTGACGCTTCCCATCTCGTATCTGAGGCTAGGGGATGGATGTAGAAGTAAGCCGCCCAGATCATACGGCCCTGGCGACGCGGGTACTAGCGATGATTGAAAAAGTAGGTGAGAGCGTATGGGCCGGATCAATGAGGCAAGAAATCCGAGGACCGGCAGCTAAGAGATGATGATGTAGGACTCAAATCTGGTAGGACCGAGCGAGTATTGTCAATAATTGTGTCATGTGTAAACTATATAGAGCCGAGATGCTGATGTCGAAGTTGTTCTAGAGCTCGGTGGATGCGTCAATAGAATGAACCTTGGAAATCTCAGGGGTAGTTGGCTGGGCTGACAACGTGGACGGTCAGCCGCAATTCGTATGTCTGCATTAGAGGTGGAGCTAGAGGCTAGATAAGGCATATGTAAACGCCACAGACGCTGCTGCAGACGCTGGAATCGCGGGATGATCCGAAAGCTTCACAGAAGGGTGATAATTACATATGGAACCTTACACGAGAGAAAAATATCCTCCCAATAATAAGAGTTGTGTACCTTTCTTGAA
This sequence comes from Jackrogersella minutella, assembly GCA_022578535.1. Classification (NCBI taxonomy): domain Eukaryota; kingdom Fungi; phylum Ascomycota; class Sordariomycetes; order Xylariales; family Hypoxylaceae; genus Jackrogersella; species Jackrogersella minutella. Next base: position 24,332 of record MU388243.1, read on the forward strand.
ATTTGACATCGTATTACTGACCCAAGTTACGCTTACACTTATACGAATTACTACCTTTAGGCTTCTTCAGTGCTTCACGCTCTCAAACCCCTGTTGATAGTGTGGATTTTAGTGATGGCGGCTTTTATCCTAATACTTCGGAACCTTCAAGATCCTAAACTTTCGGATAGTTCCAAGATTAGGTCATGTACATACGTGCATCCCATATTGAAGTTAGCTGAATGCGGCTCTTACGTTAGTCGTAAAGGCGTCGATCTCGCCCAGCCGGAAGGTTGTACAAGAAGTCAATACAAGACTCGAGTTAAGCCCTGCTTATACATAATTGACTCCCCTTGTACTGGAGCCCCCACGTGGAAAGCTCCTGCGTATCTATTTGCTACAAATCGACGTGGTTGGCTCCGTCATTATAAACCTCACGAACCTAGTGCGATCAATATGAACAGCCGTTTTACCATCTACCACAAAGGAAGAGGTCCTTTTGCCGGGATTTATGTGATTTGACAGATAACCCCGGTGGACACCCCCCCCTTTCTGGGTACCGACACTTTGCCGCTCCCGAAGTCCTCACCGGCTTTCGATATCCGAAGCTACTCGAGCATAGAAGATTTAGCTGATGAGAATTTTATTAAGCAGAAACACACTTGTAGCAAGTGGGTGCCCTAGAATCCAATTCTCATCTAGTTCCCGCTAGACTAAGAAGTGAGAGCCATGAGCTAGTTTATTCATAGTGTAGTGGAGAGAGAAAGTTGCACTACCTAATATTATCGCTAGATCTAACATCGCGAGATTGTCAAAGGGTAACCTACTACCTGGGTACCTAAATATGTAACTCTTCACCATGGTTGGGACGTCATTTACTCCCAACGACGGCAGAAATAGTCTTAATGTGGCCACTTGCATCGAGTTGCTTGGGTACGTAGAATATGACCAGTTAGAGTATCCTGGTGGCTTGTACTATCAACTTGATGGCACTGAGAGTGGTGGTGTACGAAGTAGGAAGTAGTTGAAAATACTACACACCCACTTAAAATCCGGTCAGGCTAGACTTCACAACGGATGCAAGCCTAAAACTTCATTGTGTCCCACCCACCTGCCACCAGAGATATCAAGCGGATGCCGGATGGAAACAAAATGTGATAGATCTTTTTTTTCGTTTAGCGTCTCAGCCTTGGTGAGCTTTGAATTCCAGGTCCTGCACTTCGAAAAAAAAAATTAAAAAAATTGTATTGACGCCGCAAATACCTCGTCCGGGGAGATAGGTCGGTGATAGATAGGTAATGCTGACCGCCACGGCAGAAGAACGAGGTCCTTTTTAGATGTCGAGGACTTTCTGCAGTTACTGCCTAGGTACCTAAAGGTATTCTACCTGTGCCATGTGGGTAGTGGGCACCTAAAGATCAAGTACCTATCGTGGGCCACTCTTGGTGGTGCAAGTGGTAAACCTTTAGCCGCTTAGCTTAGCGAGGACTAGCCCATGCCAACAAATGCCGTAACTGTACTAGCCTGTCCCCTTTTAAAGGGGGCAGTTTCGAAATATGCTCCCTATTCGCGAATAGAGTTCCGCGGTCAGGTACAAGGGCGATATTGAGTATGTACACCGCATATCGAAAATACCTCCGCTTGATCGAGACCATGGGGCAAACGATAATTTCCTGGAGCAACCCATTCAAGGGGGCCAGGCCTGTGTGCAGTTGTATGTTGAGACGAAACTAAATAAAAAGGGTAGAATATGCTCTTCCTTGATTCCATATTGCTCAGTCCTCCCTTTCTCCTCGCACATCTCTAATACGATACGATTAGAGTGAAGGAAGTTTCAAGCTTAGGTGTAGGTCATTCACCAGGTATGTTCATGATCTTCTCCTCACTAATTTGAGCTGTTATGCATCGCATGTTTTTTTTATATTTTTATTATTTTTATTTGTTCCCCCGCCTTGGTCTTTGCTTGCATGTGATGAACGCTGCACCAAGATTGGGCGAAGAGGAAAGTAACCCCAGCCACGCAGCCACCGAGAACTGGGGGGGTAAAGATAATGATAATAATGTTGAAAGAAATGCTGTGGCGTTCGGGCTATCACGAAATATTGGATTGCGATATTTGTACAGCTTCAATATGTTTTGAATGTCATACAATAACCCCCTACTCCCCTTTAGCAAGTGCAGAGCAAGTGCAGCCGTTTTGACCATTAGTCTCGCAAATAGAGGGACTGATGAGGTAGATGCGGATCAAATAATTGTTTGGATTGGACAGGGAAGGCTGCACGACTCGAAGGCAAAACGCACGAAGCAAGCACAAGCAGGGAATGGGCTTGCTCTAAATTAAACTGCATTACGTCAATGGTGCATTCTACTGCAGAAGTGAGCTAACATTTTCACCCCCCCTTTTTTAGGTCCCCTCCTAGAAGAAGATTAAACATACCTCTAGCCTAGCTGCTAAAGCTCCGACGCCAACCAAAAAAAAGTTACCCCGCCATTCTCCATTCTCTCCCAAAGTCCAAAAGATCGAAATAGAGAAAGAACAATCGTCATCCCAACCCTTTCCACCGTTGTTTCATTTTGAAATAAATCTTAACCTTCTCTTTTTCTTCCCTCTCATAAATATCATCGTTACTTAACAAGCAACACGATCAAATATTTGGGGTGTCGTCCACTTCTAATTTGATACCCTCGAGATCATACGGCAATCTTCTGATACCATATATACCAGAGCATCACGATGGCTCAGGCAATTAAGAGCGCATTGCCTTCACATCTGAAGCCTTCAGATGCGGAGGCCGAGTTCGTTGGTAGACACCATGGCAAAACTCGATCACATATGGTAAGTCCCAAATTGTTTCCGTGTTAAAATTTGGATTGATTGAAACCGATCTGGTTACTCGGATTCCTCCTCAAAACAACGGAAACACGGGTTTACCTATTACATCGTTACTCTGTTTTCCACCTACCTTTAACGAACGAGTGACGACGAGTAACCCAAGCTTCCCACGTGTCTCTGCCTCAGGAAAGCTTCGTATACCACAACCATCCGAATACCTGACTACCTGACTACCTTGCCACCGAGATAAAGTTTATCATCTTTTCGCTATCGGGAAAGTTTGGTTCCTTAAAACACCACAGGGCAAATCACGTACTACTTGACATGACGGAGGAGAATTCAATATCTTGAATCACAACTTATCTGTCTCGCCACAATCCATCGTTTTCACTGCAATTACAATTCTATAAAACCAAGGAAGCTCCGTGGTCATCTCATACATCTTCCCAACACACACATTGTCTACTTCATGATTTCCCTCATTCGTCTTGTCCTTTTATATTTTTATCTGTCCTCTAAGTTTAGGCGATTTTCACCCCATTGCTTTTGATCATAGATTTAGCAGCAATGCTTACTAACGGTGTTAAGGCCTTCGAGAATGCCTCGACTAACGTCGCTGCGGCGCAAATGCGCAACTCTCTAACCGAGATTGCGGAGACCGTCAAGGACCCGGAACAGAAGAAGGTGAGTTCTAATAAAAAAGACGTATATATCATTGCATTCGACTAAGAAATACCGTTAGATGTTCGAGACTGAAATGGACAACTTCTTTGCCCTCTTCCGACGATACCTGAACGACAAAGCCAAGGGTAATGCCGTGTACGTATAACCCTCGTCACTATTATATTTGAAAGAAAATAATTAGCTAATTTTGGGTTTTGTAGTGATTGGGATCGCATTGCTCCTCCCGCCCAAGGTCAGGTTGTCGACTATGAAGACCTAGCCAACACCGAATCTGTCGGATTCCTCAACAAGCTCGCCGTTCTGAAGTTGAACGGTGGCTTGGGTACGTCTATGGGTTGCGTCGGCCCCAAATCGGTGATCGAAGTGCGCGATGGCATGTCATTCCTTGATATGTCTGTACGACAAGTTGAGTACTTGAACCGAACATACAACACCAACGTCCCCTTCATCTTGATGAACTCGTTCAACACCCATGATGACACCGCCGCCATTATTAAGAAGTACGAGGGACACAATGTCGACATTCTGACGTTTAACCAATCACGATACCCCAGAATCTACAAGGACTCGCTACTACCAGTCCCTAAGAGCATCGACTCCCCCATCAATGAGTGGTACCCCCCTGGACACGGTGACGTCTTTGAGTCCCTGTACAACTCCGGGCTCCTTGATAAGCTCATCGAGCGCGGTATCGAGATCATCTTCTTATCCAATGTCGACAACTTGGGCGCTGTTGTGGATCTACGTATTCTGCAACACATGGTCGAGACGGATGCCGAGTACATCATGGAGTTGACCAACAAGACCAAGGCTGATGTCAAGGGTGGTACCATCATCGACTACGAGGGTTCTGTCCGCCTACTAGAAATTGCTCAGGTGCCCAAGGAACACACCAATGAGTTCAAGTCGATCAAGAAGTTCAAGTACTTCAACACTAACAACATTTGGATGAACACCAAGGCTGTTAAGCGTGTTGTCGAGAACAACGAGCTCGAGATGGAAATCATCCCGAACGGCAAGACTATCGCTGGTGACAAGAAGGGCGAGTCCGACATCTCTATCATTCAACTCGAGACTGCCGTCGGTGCTGCCATCCGCCACTTCAAAAACGCGCATGGTGTTAACGTCCCGCGTCGTCGATTTTTGCCCGTGAAGACTTGCTCAGACTTGATGCTTGTCAAGTCCGACCTGTACACCGTCAAGCACGGCCAATTACAGATGAGCCCCAGCCGCTTCGGTGGCGCACCGCTCATCAAGCTTGGCAGCGACTTCAAGAAAGTCTCCGACTTCCAGAAGCGCATCCCGTCGATCCCCAAGATCATCGAGCTGGATCACTTAACGATCACTGGTAATGTCAATTTGCATCGTGGTGTGGAGCTCAAGGGAACCGTTATCATCGTCGCGACAGAAGGATCCACGATCGACATCCCCCCTGGATCGATCCTTGAAAATGTCGTCGTCGAGGGTAGCTTGCGTCTATTGGAACATTAATCTGCGAAACCCCCACTTATACCATTCTCAGTACCGCTATCATCGTTGTTATGATAGCGCATTCCCAGTTTCTGTGTTGTTGAGCGTTTGTCCCTATACGTCATTATCTATCATGCGAGTTTCGTCCGGAGGCATTCCATAATTGCATCCTTTTACCCATAACCCCTCCCCCTCCTCCTCCATTCCGTCGGGAATTTGGGATGCTATCGAGATATGGGGCCAGCGGCAGGTAATAGCGTAAGGATAAGGACAGTCGGGAGAAGCGAGGGATATGGAGAGAATGATGTATGCACATGAATGGATGCGTGTGTTTAGTTTCATGTAGACACAAGGAGGGTAATGCAGTGCAACAAAAAGTACACATGAATATATCGTGGTGTTTATTCAGTCCAGTCTAAACAAGTGATGCTATGTGGACTGAAGTATAAAGTGAAGCTTGCGGCAGATGGTAATAATGTTGATAATTAGCGGTTATACATAACCCGTCAATGATCCATTGACTTGTTGCCTATTCACATTCTACGGTTCAGAATAAGGATCGTGTCTAAACACGTGGTCAAATCAAGTGAGACGTTTTGGTGGTTATTTGTATTGGACGACGTGTCTGACCATTCTGGACACCCCCTTACAAGTCAAATGTCCCCGTCCCCAGTGAAGCATCATCGTCGAAGTGCGTTACATCTCCCCTAACAGGGTATATCTGTGTTTGTCCCCTAATCTCAGGGACCCTGCGACCGAGTTTCTCAACATACCTGCTTGTTGCTGCCTTGCTCAATTTCCACATCTCCCGTAATGCCAACTTCTGCCTCCCTCAACCAGATCCTAGCCTCGAGCCTATTGCTCTCCCTGTTGGAAAGTCTGAAGCCGACCTGAACCAAACACCTAAGCCGAACTTTCGAGTTTTATCGTACTGGGCTGTTTTCAACTTCAATTGTTCTTATAGATTCGAGGTGAGGTTGTCTGAGCCTGGACTACTGAATATAGTTACGCAAAGTGTGGATGGCGTAAGACTTAAGAGTATGATAGTTCCGCGATATATCCCGGATGACAACGATAGTAACACCCCAAGCAGCCGGGGCGTCATATTCCCCCCCACCCCTCAAACGTGCTTGCTTATTTCCCCTTCTTCTTCATGGTCTCGGAGCAGGACGGGCAATACCATCGACCCTCGGGCTCCGACTTAAGACCCACGCACGTCCAGTGGAACCACTCGTAGGGGCAAGCCGGGTTGTCGCAGGCCACCATATCACCATAAGACACGTGCTGGCAGAGACAGTACTTCTTCCCCTCCTCGTCCTCCTCGTCGTCCGACGCGCCCGAGCCGCCGCCGCCGCCGCCGCCGCCACCACCACCACCGCTGCGGTCCGGCATCTCCTCGTCGCCGTCGCCTTCGCCGTCGCCGTCGGGCCGCGCCCGGTGGTGGTGCCTATGGTGTTGGTGCTGGTGGGGGCGGGGAACGGGCGTGCCGCTGGCGGCGCGGGACACGGCGCGCGAGGAGCGGACGGACTCGGCGTCGCTGAGCTCGCTGTCCGCCGTCGACGCGGGCGATCCCTTTGATATGCCCGCGCGCCGCACGCGCGACAGCGTCGACTTCGCGTTCGGCGGCTTCTTGCGGCTGAGCCCCGCGGACGGCGTGCCCCTGCGTCCGGACCCGACGCTCGCGGCCTTCGAGCTGGCCCGGGGCCCTGCGCTGCCGGACCTGACCGTCGCTCCCGGTGTCCCTGCCTTGGGCGTCCCCGGCCCGAGGGATGAGTGGCGGGCGAGCCCGCTCGACGCTACGGGCAAGGTGCCCAGACCGGAACTCACCCGAGGGCCTCGCTTCGGAACGCCACTTCCACTGTTACACACTGCCGTTAGTACTTGTATCTTCAATGTGGCCTGGTTGATGGTCAACGGGTAAGTGTCTTGACATCCATAGTGTCACAATCGAAAACTTGCTGTAATAAGGGGGGTTCTGGAGTCTATTGGCTGATCTAAAAGCAAGATGGAGTAAATAACTGGAATTATGAGGGAACTCACGGTCCAGCAGAGGACTCGCGCTGGTTACGATTGCTCATGATCATGCTCGCGGCAGGGGAGGTGGGCGCGGAGCTGGATATGTGAGTCTGCGACTGCGTGGTTCGGATTTGGGGGTTGGCCGGGCGTGAGGTCGACGGGGTCACGTTATTAGAGATGGGGTGGAGCGGTGTTATGTTGGACGTGGATATGGTCAGGCCTCGGAGGCCGACGTTGCTGCTGTTGGCGGCGCTGGGCCGCACCGTAGAGGGTAGCTCGTCGGGATCAGTGAAGCCGGGCTCGCCTCGGTCGGCCAACTGCTTTATCTGGAGATCGAGGTGTCGAAGATGCTTGTCAAACAGGGCCTTAGCCTTCTGGCTCAGAGCGATCTTCTCCACGGCGAGCTTGTCGGCTTTGTCGTAGTTCTCGCGGATGGTGTCGCGTAAGGCCTGCTCGCGAGGGAAGGGCACATTGCTACCGTTCGTTCGAATCCAGCGCTGGATCTTAGCGTCGCAGTCTTCGATGGTCTTAACGTGGTCGTTGAACAAACGGTCTTTGTAGGCGATCTCGTCTTGATAGAAACGTATCTCCTCGGGCAGGTTGGAGGTGCGGTAGATGAAGTCTTCGAGGATGGCGGCAGGGTCTTGGGCCTCGGCAGAGGGCGCCATCTTCTTTACGAAGTCTATGGAGAGGTCGTCTCTAGGCATCGTTGTTAACCTGGCCCTCTAAGCGGGGGCGCGCTTCAGGTAAAATGATGGTGAGAGGAAGTTTAAAGAGGTGATGATAACGCATGCGTATGAGTTTTGAGGGGTTCAAGGAAAACAGGTTGGCGAGGGGAGACGATAAGGTGAGGTTGTTCTGAAATGAGTTAAGTTGCAATGGTTGCAGTGTCGCCTCTTTTGTTATTACTTCCTTCGAGCATTTATGTTTGCTTGTTTGTGTTTTTATTTCTTCTTCTTCAATTGCCTCTCTTATGTTTCTTTTCTTTTTTGATTGCGCAATTGTTGCTTGCGACTTCTTCCCAGAAACAATGTAATATTTAATATGTTTGCAGGGAATGAGGGGGTGACAGTGTTGGTTGATGTTGAGGTTCGGGTTCAGGTTAGGACGCGGTTTGGAAATCACATGCATGTAAATAATTTTGTGACAATTGTGAATTCGAGCTGTGGCTCACCTTCCTGACCAGTCCCCAAAGAAATAATGATCACAAAAAAGAGGGATCTCCCACGTCAGGAGCGGCGCGCGCGCGACGTCGCATTCAATTGTGAGGGAAGTCGCTATGAATGCGTAAAAGATGGGATTATTCTTCCCGCCTCTTTAGGCAATCGCAGGGTACGAAATGGCGTGCAAACACGAGAGGTGGTCCCCAGTGTGGGGTGCACTTGTAGTGGATGAGATTGTGTGAAAGTGATTGTTAGATGGAAGAAAATTGATGGGGCAGCATTTATTAATTAAACCTGTCAATTACGTAACTCGAGGTTTAGGTAATCTACGAACTATCTCTATACCGGGTCACTAATAGCATTTAGTACAATACTTCATATAGTAATATTAGATCCTATGTTTAAATTCATTGCAGAAGAAGTGATCAAACAGATTCGAATCTCTAAAAGGATCCGGGATAGAAGCAAAGTAATGAAGATTCTGAAAATGACAATGTTGCTGACCCAAGTAAAAATCAGATATGGCCTAAACACCAAGGACAAAGTAAAACCTAGAGGAAAAAAAGCGAAGACGCCCGGAAAACCAACGGCGGTAGCTGCTAATTCAGAGCTCGATGGCACACCGATTGAGAGCTACCGCATTACCCACGGGAATGGTACCATCACTGAGTATTGTAGCTATCTCTGCCCCGAACGAGTTCGCAGCTGCCGTGACCTCTTGCATAGCGGAAACACGGCAACACTAAAGTTAATGGATCTATCAAAAAATCTTTTCTCATCATGTATTCCGGCATCAACGCACTGTCGATTCCTTCACGGCTACCCGCGGTTGGAGTTGTAGCTCGGCAAGAAGTGAGATATTCAGGGATCTCACGGAGGCACTCTAATTAGCTTACCTCTTAAATATGGTAGTAATCTAGGACTAGATTCTGGAGACAATTGTAATCATTCATATCCATAACATGCTGGTATAAAAGGCTACGTCAAGAAACCTATTGGTTTTCTTAATAGACTAGGGTATGTCCTCATCATTGCATTCTTTGCGGCCGATGCTATACTATACCGACTGAGGGTTTTGGTAAAGCGTTCAGCGAACGAACCGGGCAGAGCGGACGACGAACACTTTGAAAGCCTCCAAGTCACGATTTTTAATGCCGGTACTTCGTTTCACAAGCTCACCTTCGCACCGTGGTAGACACCTTTGGCAGCATGTCTATGAGTGGCAACAACGATTTCAACAAGTATTACAAGTTACCTCTTGTACTATAGTTGGGGTACGATAGAGAGTTCCTCCTACAAGTTTAGACGGTGCTGGATGAGAATCCTGCCGTGGAAGCCGCCCACGGACGCGAAAGAGAGGTGTTCAAGGATCGATTTGGAACCACGCGTCAGAACGGAATACCTATGTCCAATGTCTAGGAGCTTCATGGTGGTTGGAAGCCATCTCCTAGCGACAGCAAGCGGACTGACGTTGAAATGAACAGCATGCGGCTCCTGTACGTGATAAAACGGGACGCGCTCGCAGGCATCTACGGGGAGAAAGCGGTGTCCAGAATCCACCTCATGCGTATCCTGACGTGGATCTTTCAATGGTTCATCGTGGTCGCGGAGAAGCTTAAGGAGCAGGATAGCCCAATGTACTACCATGCATATGAGGCCGACGGGATATGGTGAAAGCATAAAGAAATCGGGCTCGCTAACGTGGCTCTGTGGGAGCAAGACGAATAACCTTATGTCTTAGGGTCATGGCGGATAGGCTTGAGACTCATTTCTTTCCCGGAAAAATATGTAACCATGAAGCACGGAATGATAGCTGTTGAAGCTATTAAAGATGAAGGACCCTGCTTGATCATATGATGGAAAATATAGAAAATATCAAAATTGAAATATGAACGAAGTTTACTTTAATCCTTTAGAGCCGCAGACACGTGAACTAGAAGCTAGAGATTATCGGGCAGTCGGATCTTTAAGGTGGGTCTCACAGCGTAAGCAAGTCTGCCAAGACCAACACGACCCTAGCGTGGAGGTACCGAGGTAGGTACCGATCTAGTCCCCGGGGCTATCACAAATCTAGATTAGTGTCTCAAGCTTTGCATATCGCTATTGCTAGTGCTTTCCAGTGGGTCCGACGACTAAACTACATCCAGATATGTACCTAGCCAGCTAGCACGGCTGAAAGTTCAAAGTTGCCTCCGTTCAAATGTTCAAGTTCATCTTTGAATTCGTCGCGATTCAATATCAAACATTTCAACGTTGCCTCAAAAAGAGTCATAAGACACAAGCTACTGAATGATTTGATATATCATTTAATAGTCAAGGCTATTTCTATTTATCGTGTTCTATGAAGTTCTGACGACACGCCACAAGTTGATCACCACCAATGATTTTTAATATCTTTCCCATTCATCGAACCAACCTTCTAAGCTTTCATTAAAAAAATCCTAATATCAAAACTCCCGTCGCGCAGGCCACTTGTCGTGAATGCGATATCCCCTTGTGTCTCAGTTGCAATAGTTTTACACTCAAGCGCCACTACGTTGCGTCTCACCTAAGAACTTGTTTATCGGCCGCGGGCTATCTGCTGGTTTTCATGATGGAGATAGACCCGGCGAATCATTATTCGCTGCGGCTACCAAAACCCAACTACCTACCTCACAAGGCCGATCTTGACGAACCTGTGGTAAAGAAGTTTAAAAAATCTTTAGATCGGCCAAGCGACTTCGAGAATGCCGCTTATCTTAACAAGATCAAGCGCTTCGCCCACGAGTATGGCATCACGAAGCCGAAAGGCTACACAGTCTCATTTCATTATAACCCTGATATGGAGAGGCACCACTTCGGCCAGACACATCCTATGAAGCCGTGGCGTTTAACTCTTACCAAGAGCCTGGTGTCATCCTATGGGATGAATTTTGCAATGGACAACTACACCGCCCGCGCAGCTACTTACGAAGAACTTACGGCGTTTCACACAGACGATTACGTTGAATTCCTCGCTTCGGTTCCACCACAGCCGCTCCCGCTAGATGTTGACAATTCTCATCCAGATCTCAAATTCAATCTGGGAGGTAGTGACTGCCCGCTTTTTGAGGGATTGTATGATTATTGTTCCATGTCTGCCGGAGGATCTTTAGATGCCGCGAGGAAGCTTTGCGCGGGACAGTCCGACATCGCGATATCATGGGGCGGAGGACTGCATCACGCCAAGAAATCGGAGGCTTCAGGGTTCTGTTATATCAACGATATTGTCCTTGGTATACTACAACTACTGCGCGTCCACCCCCGAGTCCTCTATATCGATATTGATGTACATCACGGCGACGGTGTAGAAGAGGCTTTCTTCTCCACCGATCGTGTCATGACGGTCTCCTTTCACAAGTTTGACCCTCTGGTCTTTTTTCCCGGTACTGGTGCTTTAGAGGACAATGGCCCTAGGAGCGAACATAACCCTGGGGCACACCACGCCATTAATGTACCGTTAAATGACGGCATTACTGATGAGCAGTACGAGTGGCTTTTCAAAAGCATCATTTCTAGATGTATAGAAAAGTTTAGGCCCGGTGCAATTGCTCTACAGTGCGGTGCGGACTCCTTAGCCGGAGACAGATTAGGTAAATTCAATCTGCTCGTCCAGGGTCACGCGTCTTGTGTGGAGTACTGCAAAAGTCTCAATATTCCCTTACTCATGTTCGGCGGAGGCGGCTACACGCCACGAAACGTCGCTCGTGCTTGGGCGTACGAGACGGCCGTGGCCATCGGACATAACAAAATCATCCCGGTTGAGATCCCTGTTCACACCCCTTGGCGCGAGCGGTTTAGGCAAGACACCCTCCTACCCTCCCTCGAGCAGATCCTGGGCGAGCCACGACAGAACAAGAATCCGAAGAAGAAACTGGATGATATTATTGAGCACGTTACCGAGCAGCTGCGATTCGTCGAGACCGCACCTAGCGTGCAGTTCTCTGTTATACCACCTGATCTCGGTCCCATCAGGGACGAGGTGGAGCAACGTATCAAGGAGGAGGTCAACGAGAGGGATGAGGTAGGCCGAAGACTTCGCGAGGAAGCCGTTGGCGACCGTATGGAGTTTTAGTTGTCATATGATAGGTCGACGGGGGCTCGGCTTCAAGAATTATATTGACATTGCAGATGCTGGGATCCGAAATACCCCTTACTGCGCAAGCCTCGTTTTCGAGGTCGCTACCTTCTATGTATGTAGTTCGTAGCTTCGTTTATTGTAACAAGTGAACAACCTTGATCATGATGGCCTCGCCACATTCATTGTCTGAATCTGTGATATTTGAATTCTCTTTGAACTACTTTCTTTCCCTACTACTAGTCGTATTCAACCTCCGTTGTTCCTTAATTTATGTACCTACGCCCTTGACGATGCTGTGGGGCTAACCGCATTGTGGCTGCAGGGACTCGGGACACTGCATCTTTTATCGATAATGCCTTTGTGGCGGGAGTCAGGTGATTATTGAGAAGCATGTCCTCAATATCACGTGCTTATTCACCCGACGTTTTATCTCATTTTCATCATCACTTCTCAGTACCTAGTAAACATGAATAAACAACAAGAGCATGAGTTATAGGCCATATATCATAGACCCTCGAGCATCCACTGCGCAGCGAAGCTTGACATATAGATGTTTCACTTCACATTAGAGATCTTGAAGCCACCGGGAACCCGCTCTTGGAAGACCCCAGTTGGATCGTATTTCGCTGCCACCTCCTTCATCTTCTTTATGTTCTCTTCGCCGTAGCCCTTCAGGGGATCCTGCGAGCCGCCGCAGTAGTTGACATATAGGAACCCGGCATTTTTATCAAGCGACGTGGCATACGCTTCGACCTCGCCAAGCATCGTTTCCAGCGCAGGCTCACCAACTTCCTTCATCAACTCGAGCGTCCCGAGTTCAACGGCTATCACCAATATCACGCAGTCCTCCGCGAGGTTCTCGAGCCCGAGCATATTGCCTCCCCGCACCTCCGTATGCTGTGCCCAGGACGCAATTAATGGCTGCAAGACCATTTGGACGTGGAAGTTACTGTCGGGGACGGACTTTCTTATTTCTTCTAATAGAGTCTCATATGCGGCAACTGCTTTGTGGATCACCCGGCCGTCGAGCTTGAAGGTCGTCGTTATCCAGGAATCGCTTATTTGGACGGATTAGCTGAAGATTTTGTTATTTCGTCCACAGTGTTTCAAAAGTGGACCTAAGGCTGATGAATAATGATGATTTCAAGGAGCCTTCGACTTACTAGATCCCCGATGGGAGATCAAAATCTCCTACCTTCTTAGCCACAGTCGTCATTTTCATGTCTTGTTGTCCCGGGATCGCCAGGAACTTCTGGAAAGACTGCGGGTTCTCGACGCCGTCGAGATTAGTCAAACACATGCACATAAAATGCTCTTTGGCATAGGGCATATATGTCCACATTGCGAGAATATGTCCATCCGCGTTATTGGCAATGTTCTCTGAGAAGTCGACGTAAGCTTCGATGACCTCGTCGGTGGCGGCTGGAGAGATGATGGTGGTCCCATCCCAGATATCCGGAGCCTTGAAGGTTCTCATGTCGAATCGGGTCACTATGCCGAAGTTGTTATGGCCGCCTTTCAGCACGCGGAATAGGTCCGAATTCGTTGTGTTGTTGGCCTCGATTACGCTTCCGTCGGCCAGAACGACTTCGTAGTTGACAACTTGGTCTAGTCATTGGAAAGTAAGTAGTCAGGCATGTTCTCCCGCGGTGATCTAGGGATCAATATAATGTTCCCCGCCACCCACCATATGTGGAAAAGGATTATGACATTACTTACCACATCCCCACCCATAGCGACAATTATAGAAAGTGATACCACCACCAGTCAAAAAACCGCCAACGCCGACCTTACCCTCGCGGCCCCCAGCAACCATCACTCCGTCTATGAGGCTACTATTCAGTATTTTCGTATCTAGAGAGTTTCGAGACATCACCTACCTAGCGCTTATCTACCTCCCTGTAAACGTCCTTCCATCTGCCCCCAGGCTGCACCGATGCAAGCCCAGTCTCTGGATGGTAGGTCGTCTTCGCCATGAGACCGAGATCGATGGTCACACCTTCATGGATATCGTTACCAGCTCCGATCCACGACATATGGCCACCGCTGATGACCGCTTGTTAGTAACATTTTGCAACATGGACTTTCCGTTACTGACCTGCGGATGGCGAATTTGCAACCAGCGGTTCCGACTAGAGCCTTCACCGTCTTAGACACCTCTTCGGTGTTCCGAGGCTGCACAGTGGCCCACGGCTTCAGGCGGGGCGCCAGTGACCAGTAAGATTCCTGTCGTGCCTCATAGGCCTGCTGGCCCGGGATGTACAGGACACCCCCTAGCCCGGCTTCCCTCAAGCTGGCAATGGCAGACTCCGCAATAGAAGCCATGGCGATGTTGCTCACTTTAGATATCGATCAAATGTGTATTAAAGGCTTGCTCCACAAGAGTGGAACGCGGGAACCTCGATACTTATGGCTTAACCTGCACCCGCCGTATATCTACGTCGGAGCAATAAGCAAAACCCGGTTTGGAACGATCTATGATATCGTATACAGACGCAAATCAGGTTCTTTCTCGAGATAAGCTTATATCTTCAGTTTTACTACTATGCCCACCAAACCGATATCAGAATACACGTTATAGGCTATACATACGATGCACATACGGTTACGCGAGCGCAACTCGGATTTAATGGCGAATTACGCCCAGTGGGTAGCGTAATCACGATCGGAACCCGTTTGAGTCCCTATCCTCCGTATTATAAGGTTAGTATCTGTTTGAACTGCGAAGAGACATGATAAATATGGTGCCATGGGATCACCTTGGGGATGAATATCGGATAAGTCTTTACGTGTGTGTGGGTAAGGTAATTTGGCTATGTGGATAGGGGTAAGTAAACCATCGACCCACCCCAAACTTGTTGACATCCGCAAGGCTCAATAGCTTCAATTTACTTCGTTCAAATCTCCTAATACAATATCGGATGCGACGAAAGCGTCATTTTTGGTGTACACTAATCAGAGTCCCTAAATATTTAACCAAGAAAAAAGTAAGCCGAGATAATAAGAGATATAATCACCTCTGAAGGACCAGGAGCACTATACACTGCAATTCGTTCGCTTCAGACGGAAGCGCAAGCCACATAGTAAGCATATTTTAAGCGGGGTATAGGATAGGAAGGGCGCTACAGCTCTATCCTTCCTTCGTATCCTTCACCCGAGCCTTTCAATTCTATCCATGTCTACTTCCTCCATGACAGTCGATTCCCCGAAGCGAAATGGCGAGGAGTTCAACAAGGTTATAATGATGACACCATCATCGACTTGGTTGAACTAAGACGAGCGGCTCAACCTAATGCTATACCTATGCCCTCGACGAGTCAGCAGCTAGAATCTGTTCGGGCTCGTTTCCGTCGATTCGTCCGAACATGGACGAACAACAGAAGGCTGTGATGATCGCCACGCTCAAGTTTGCGGACTGGAAAACGATGCAATATGACGATGAAATTTATTGGATAGTTGGCGTTGCTGTTCAGATGGTCTTACGACGGAAGATCTCACACGGAGGTGCTTCTAGGGTTACCATGATAGGACCGGCCTTTGTTTATGGAAGTATGAATGTTGAAAAAATCGATGTCAGCAAATTGATTGCTATTGAGCTAGTTTGACGTGCCCAATTCCCGGCTCCCCTTTTTTTCTTCCTCTTAGCTATCATTCGTATTGATAGATAATATGTAGGTAAAGACAGGATCAATAGATGAGTATAATCTGTATAAATGGCAGCGCGCTGACAATGTTCTTTATGGCAACCGCCTACAATCAGTTCGGCGCACCTTTACCGTATTCAGGATAGTCGGTATAACCAGCGCTATTGTCCTCCAAAGGGCCATAGAAGCGAGAACGGTCATAGTGCGTCAGGGGTAAGCCCCGGCGGAGTCTCTCAACCAGATCAGGGTTACTTATGAAGTAGCGGCCATAGAGCAATGCATCATAGTCTCCGCTCTCCAAGACTCCCCAGGAGTTCTTGTCGTTCCATCCACCCCCGGAAAAGAATGGCGTCTCGCCGAAGATCTTTCGGAAAGGGGACAGACTGATGTCCGCCAGGCCCCACGAGTCAAGGAACTTCTGCTTCTCCGCCTCGGTGTATATCTGTTCGAAGCGCGGCTCGATGAAGCTAACATAGGAGAGCTTGGGGTGGTTTGCCTTGAGTTCGCGACACAAGTGACCCCACGTCTCTAGGCGTTGCGTACTGCGTGCTTGGTTGAATAAGCCAAATGGCGACAAGCGGATCGCAAGGTTCTCCTCGCCAACAGCCTTGGCCAGCTCGTCCATCAGTTCCAAGGGGAATTTGCAGCGTTTCTCTGGCGTTCCGCCGTACTCGTCCGTCCTGTGGTTGATGTTGGAGCTGAGGAACTGTTCAGGCAGATACCCATTGGCCCCGTGGACCTCGACTCCGTCGAACCCGGCACTCATGGCCATCTTTGCGGCATTGCAGAAGTCTTGTATTGTACTTTTGATTTTGGAGACGGTCATCTCATGTGGAGGGTAATCCACAAGTTTGACCCGAGTAGTGCTATGGGGTGGAGGGTGACCTATAATATCTAAGGTTGGCAAATACTATTTCCATATGCCTAGAGGCTTCGGCGAGCTCTCAGATTTAGAGGCGGAAAAGCCGCAAATGTGTCCAAAGGTGATAGTACTTCCATAGGTGTTGTTTGATCCAGAGCAAGTAAGGAATATAGTATCGAAATCCACTTACTGTAGTAGTCATTTGGGTCATCCCATGGTGTACTAGAGGAGCTTAGGGTTGGAGTGCCTATAATCCTCGAAGTTAGACAACGAAGGAATGATCAACAGATGAACAAGTGACTAACCCGTTAGATGAGGGATATTGGCTCTTCCAGAGTGCCACAGTTGCGCATATATATACCCCCCCTTAGCATGAACAGCATCGACAACTTTTTTCCACCCTTCCGCATGCTCCGGGATGAACAGACCAGGCACTCCTGGCATAGCATTTCCCTAGAGGTAACGGTCAGAAACAAGGTCAAATTCGTATTTAGTTCAGAGATTATTAGATTTTACCTCAAGAGAAGGGGGGATGGCCTCCGATATCAAAAGACCTCCATCCGTGGTCCTTTGAGCATATTGCTCGGCCATGAGGTCGTTCGGTATCCATACCCGGTTCGGCTTTTCCGGAGTCGATTCGGCGTATGGTGTTCCACGATTTCGTGTCAGCGGGGCAAATACTACACGGTGCTTTAGTGTGATCTTGCCATTAGCAATGGCTAAGGGTTGGAAAAGCTTTGATTGAGAGTTGATGGATGTCATTATTACTGGAAAATCTGGTGAATCGTATGTCTTGAATTTAGCTACCACTCTACGAGGCTCTGGAGGTGATATATACACTTCAAGGCATGAACCCCTTGGATGCGAGTACCGTCCAAGATAGGATAATACCAAGAGTATGCAACGGAATATCTCCCGAGACTAGGATTATGAGTCGACTTGCTATAAGCCGAAGATCCACTGTAATATTATAGACTATTAAAATAACCAATCAGTTAATATCTGAAGGTAGGCTGGATACTTAGGGTGGTCTAACTGCTGCACACCCGGAAATAGTGCGAATATAGCACAACTACTCCTTAATATTGTTTGGGTCTATACTAATACATATTCGTCGGACATAACAGGATAATTGGAGTATCGTTCCGCATTACCCTATGGAAATAATAAGCTTGTTGCGACTTGAAAGGGGAACAAATTTTAGGGGTTAATGAGTTCCGCGGATAAATAGTGACGGCGTTAGGAGATTTCACGAATTCGGAGAGTATAACCTAAATAACAACATATGAACATTTATACCTAACATAATATAAGCAGGAGATATGGACAAATCCCCTAACTCCATAAATGTTGGTCATATCGTGTGAGGGCTTGTCTGTTACGATGCGGATTATGAGGTACATGATATAACAATGATATTACGCAAGCAGCTTCGAGCCCGATTGCACCGGATCACAAGATACATACAAGAGCTCTCTCTATCCATTATATCTTAGGTATATCCCTTTCCTCAGATGCACACCCAGAACAGGCTACACCTTTAACAAAGTTCATCCCTGACCTATTACTGATGCTTCCAACATACCCCCCCTCACTCCCATTTCCAAGCTAAAGCTCTGTATAGGGGATATGATCCCTGGTGAAATCCTTATGGAAGACACGGATGTTCACGTGAGACCCTCGGGCCGGGTCTCGGTGGACTAAAACGTTCTTTTCGCTATCATGACTTTTCGGTTCGCTTTCGTGTCTATATGGTTCAGTATCGTCAAAGGTCATTGTTTCAAGACTGACAGCTAACGCTCTGCTCTCCAAGGCCCTGCTTGTGGTCCCGCAAGCCACAACGACCACCTATTTCTTGAACACCGTACAAGATCTTACCAGCCCCGACAGACCGGAATGGAGCTTCGCGGAAAGTCGGCAGGAGTGCAAGCATTATATTGAACAAGTGCTCCAGGAACTTGTGCGGCCAATCTCCTTGCTCCTATTCGCGGGTAAATCAAGGGCAGTCTTCTAAATGGGGTATAACAAAGCTACCTACAGGATATGAAAGGGCCAAGCTCAGCTGGGATACGAGGATGGCGAGTGCTAGAGCCCAGTGAGCGGCGTTCGACCAGAGAAAGCTACCTACAGCAGGTGTTAGGTGATGATTACTCATTACTAAGACGTGAGACGGAGTACTCCGTCTGGAGGAAGACCTTGTATTTCTTGATGAGCGGCCTCTGAAAAGACGAGACTGGAATTTGCATGATATTCATCGTAAATGGTATGCGACATTGGGGTTCTGTAGTAATTAGATGCTCTAAGGTTGCTGCCGAGTGTGTTCGAGTTTCTAGGGTTTTAAGCCATGAGTTTATCCACGGCGATAACTTTGAATTTGATTATCAATGCGTAGTTCACCCAAGCATTTATTCAGACCCCATTTCAGCATAATTGAGCTGACATATTCGTCCATGCAATGAGCTAATATCTTCAAGACAGCGAACTTTCTAATTCCCCAGGTAATCTGCTTCCAATGTGTTCAAACGCGACGCAAGTCTATCGACATTCATTCACTCATACCCACTCTATCAGTCAAGCTCTTACCATAATCCATTCTGTCTCGAGACCGAATCCTCAAACCACATTTACATGTACATCAATTCGCACTCTTAGCCAGTATCTTCTTGTTAGCCTCATCGGCCTTCTGGCAACACTCCTCGATGTTCTTCCAGAACAGCGGGATATCCAGACCCCGGGGTATGCGAACGCCCTCGCTACCAGGCGGCAGCAGTGTGACGATGGTGCGTCCCGTCTGCGTGCCGCGTTCCCTAGCATCCTCGAGCGTGCCCTCCGTCACGACCTCGACCGCGAAGCGCTCCCGCCGTCCGGGCCCCTCCTTTTTCTTGGGGTCGTAGTCGTAAAAGGGGATTTCGTACTCGGTGCCCTCCAGTATGGCCGCGACCGCCAGCGGGTCGTGCAATGGTGGACCTTCTATGACGCCAAATTTATCCCTGCGTAGTTTGTGAGTTCGTCTACTCCCCCGCATATATGGCACGGGGAGAGAGAAAAGCGAAGCGGAAGAGGACTCACCGATAAGTATTAGCAAAGAAATTCAACAACTCCACCAACATAACCCTCAAATCCGACTTCCCCCTTCCCTCGTGCGGGGTGCTCTCGCCCGGTCCATACAAGAGCAAATCCTGCACTTCCTTGGTAGCCAGAACGAGATGCGTGAGGTCAAGCGGCACGACCGTCATCTTCGCCGCCAGCACGGGATCCGTGAACAGGGCGGCGGCGGCCTCGGGGTCGATCAGCACGTTGAACTCGGCCCACTGGGTGTAGTTCCCCACGCGCGGCACCCCGTCCACGATGCCCATGACCGCGGGCGTGAACCCGCCGCCCACGCTGCCTCCCATAATGCTCAGGCCCTTGACATGAGGTACGAGATCCGGATGCGCGGCAAACAGCGCCGCGACGTTGGTCATGGCTCCCGTAGCCGCGATCCACGCCGTGCCTGGGGCGCAGGAGCGGAGCGCGGTTGCCATGGCTTCGACAGCACTTTCGCGGTCGGGGGATGTTGCGGTTTGGAGCTTGTGGGGAGGAGGGGGAGGCAGCAGAGACGTCCCGTCTAGCCCGGACTCCCCGTGGATTTCAGTGGCGTGGATGGCGGCCCGGCGAAGGGCGCGGGAGGCCCCTGGGTATACTTCTACGTCTTCGTGCTTGCTCATGGCGGCCAGCACGGATAACGCATTCTTCGTCGTTTTCTCGAGAGACGCATTGCCGTGCACTGTGCTGATCCCTAGCAACTTGATGCCGGGATGATAAGCTGCTAGCAGGATAGCGAAGACGTCCTAAAATTCGTTAGATTCATTTCATCTAAATATGAATAATGATAATTGTATAATATATGGTGTTTGTCTGTATATATAACAAATCATAATTATGATAGACCGCCGATGGACATTGTGAGCCGGCGGGGTTGGGCCGCAAATGTGCCCACGGACGGAGTTCCGGTGTCGCTTAACCCAGAACTTCTCCAATGCGGGACGGATCCGCCAGGACGTCGCATGGCAGCCGCTCCGGAGTAAGGGAATCATTTGGCATTTTGTTTTGAGATGCCTCATGTCTAATTGGCTGGTAAAAGGCGATGGGTGAATTGGGGCTCACTCACATCATGGCCCGGATCGCAATCCAACCAGAGTGGAACGGGTTCTGGCATCGTAATATTTCGAGTAGATACGATAGTAGCTGGAGGATACTAGATATCCTAGGTACGCAGGAATAGATGATATCTGCTGAATATCCTAAGTTAAGTTGTCCAGGACTTCTGTTTATGTTTATCTTGATATTTATTGTAAAGAAGGAAATGTTGATTAGGTATAGAAAGTTAAAGTGGACAAGAACAAGTCAGAGGCCTTGATATATGGATGGCATGTATTAGGTATACTTATCTTTGTGGGACTTCCAAGGTTTAGCGGAAAAGTCGGCGTGATGATTGTCGCACTACCCCTATTTTATAGATGAATGAACAACCTTGAAGGCAACCACAATCATAAGAGGTATACAAACATACCTAAAGTATACAACAACAACATTATGTAAACACTTCTTGTTCAATTATCGTTATTATTGCTTGTCGCCTTATAAACCGAATGACTATTACTTGCCGGTTTACCTCCGCAGAGAACTCATTCGACTGCTCGGCGTTTCTCAATCACTCGCAAGACATCCGCAGCATTATTGGCATCCCCCTTACGCTTCTTCGGGCCTCTCTTGCGTTTCGAACCGCTTCCACCTTTACCATCATCATCGTCGCCTTCCCGTCCCCATTCTGACAACTTGACTTTTTTATCTTCAAAGTCTTCCTCATCCTCAAATCTACTTGTGCCGAAGCCCATGTCCATGTCCTCCGCATCGCGATCGTTGGACTGCAGCATCTTCTTGAGACGCTCTGCTTTGGCTCGAGCTGCTTTGTCTTCTTCGTCTGTAGAACTCGATATTGGATTGAGAGAGGCTGCCTTCTTGATGGCTGCTTGTATTGCCGGATCGGACATAGAAGGTGCCTTGAGTGATTCTGATGATACCAACTCCGTCTTGGAATCTTTAAAGTAGTTCCGCGGTCCGGCATTCGTGGTGGGCCTAGGAGGAGGGGGCATAGCAACTTTATCTTCCTTGCTAGCATCAGGCGGTTGTGCCTTTCTCTCGCTAGTCTCCTCATCCTCGGAATCTTCCTCTTCTAACCCTGCGAGAGGATCATAGTCATCACCGACATCATCAAAGATGTCAACGTCCTCATCCTCCGGTTCTTCTGCCTGTTTCCTGTACTGTTCAGGAACTTCCATGCCTAGAGGTTTGGCATCTTTGTCGGGCATCATATTCATTGCTTTTCGTTCCTCGGGATCGGCAGCTGGCTGTATCTTTCGTATTTTGCGTTTCTCATGACCATCCTCATCCACTACTATTAGCACCTCTCTACCTTCACTATCTCGTTCTAATCTCGTTCCGGGCGTCTTTGCACCAATCTTTTTGAATTTCGACCCCAAACCAGTGTCTTTGTTTGCTTTCGCAGCCTCTCTTGCCGCTTTCATATCGGCTAGGATCTGGTCTCTCGTTCGCTTCTTCGATGGATTTAGGGGCGCCGTTGATAATTGTCCCTTCTTTGCAGCCTTCTCTTTATTGACCGCCGCAATCTCCTTTTCTTCTAATTCGTCTAGCTCCTCGTCAATATCTTCTTCCGGCTCGGGAGATTCCTCCTTCGTGTCGCTATCACCGTAAACATCTTCGCCTTTTCGTATTCGTTCAAGGAGTTTGAAGTCGAGGCCTTTTATGAGGTGAGTGCTAGATAAATCTCCACCGGCGATTTGACTTCGGAGCTTGTCGAAGGTTTCTTGATCGATTTCTTCCTTCTTCAGAGATTCCTCCAGCGCTTTGATTCGCGCCGCCCGTTCGTCTTCTTCTACCTCAGCTCTGCTCCGAGCACGGTCGACATAGCCCTCTGCTAATTTGCTGCCTTTCGGATCGTAAGACTTGAATTTTTTGGTTTGGTTGTTACCCTTGCTGTGATCTGCTAATTGTCGGGCGAAGTCGGGTCTATGAAAGCCAACTGAACGACTATATTTGTTAACATGGATATCTAGGTATATATACGAATGATAATACATAGGAAGCTTACGGTGTCATTGGGATACTTGATTTCTGTCTAGATCCAAGTGACACTCCTCGCGGAGTCGCTGCGCCTGGTGATGCGCCATTGTTTGTTGACGGTTTAGGAGTATTAGCGGAAACGAGGCGACGGAACTGATCGTTGTTCATCGTTGTTCACCGTTGTGTTCATGCAACAGATAGTAGATGGTATTCACGAAAAAGGTCATCGAGCAGCTTTGTCGCGCGATTCTGTTCTTTGATGTGCGAAAGGTTGGATTGTTCAAATAGAACGAATGTAGGTACATACTTTGCTTTTCTGCTTATGTAAGAAGAAATGGTAACATAACTAAAAATACCTATCTGGTACCTAGCTGTTGCAACTTGCAACTTGCCACACCTTAAATTATGGGGTTATTTCTACGCTAACTGCATTTATCACGTTGCCATGCATCCACTTATCACGGGATGACGTGACTTTCATGGTTCCTACTCGCGTCTCATTAATGGACAATTCGACAATCGGACACCATTCTACAACGCGTTTACCGCTCATATTTATACGGCTAATATTAACTGAATTAATATTCATATTCACAGAAATATCGAAATATCGACATACCCGTCTGTATCCTATGGTTACTACGGCCACATATCCGTCATTTCCAAGATGACCTCCCATCGAAAGATCGCCATAGGCAACCGAGTAGATTCCTTATTTAGGACTAACGGTTTCATTCTTTGACGATCGACGATACAAATAAATCAAAATCAACATGGGGAGCCGACTTGATAATAATTCGAATACTGTGCGGAAACGCATAGAGAACCATACCTTCTCGGATGAGGCGGGTGAGGAATATGAGGGCAGTGCCTACGGAGGATTTGAGGATTATTTCCGTCGCAAGAAGATCAAGTTGCAAAATCTTGATTCTGAATTACGATCTTCGTCGAGTGATAGACCTCAGATCTTCAAGGGCGTCGTCGCACATGTTTCAGGCTATACCCAGCCATCGCTCCAGGTTCTACACCGTGCCTTAGTTCAACATGGCGCCGGATTCCTCCAGTACCTGGATTCCAAGACTATGGCAACTCACATCATAGCTTCCAGCCTGCCGCCGAAAAAGATGGTCGAATTCGGCAAGTATAGGATTGTGAAACCTGCTTGGGTAACAGATTCTATCAAGGCTGGGAAGCTTCTCCCTTGGTCTGATTACCGAGTCATAGAGGAGACACCGAGACAGAAGACATTGCAACTAAGTGCAAATGGAATATCCCAATCTAGTCAACAGCAGTCACCACTAGCTAGATACAAACAACAGACCGAGAATAGTTTTTATACTAGCCAACTCAGGGACGTTGCGCAATCGATCGACAGGAAGCACCTTGAGGATTCCACACCCAGTCGGCCAGGGTCAGTCTTAAGAAATGTATTCAAGCCAGACTCCGTCGAGCATACGACACCTTCGGAGCCGTCACATAAGTCTCGGGCATCACTGAATATTTCCGACAAGTCAGATGAGGACACAGACATGTTGGTCGACTTTGCAGAACCTACAACCAAGCCCTCAACTGAAATACCAGATCGGCAGAACAGGGATGAGGTGGAAGATGATACCCTACCTGAAATGTCCACCGAGAAGCAAAAAGCGATGACTTCTGAGGAGCATAATGCACTATTGCTACAGGATCCTCGGATGAGAAAGTCTTCTACGGCAAATCCAGATTTCATACAGCAGTACTACTCGGAAAGCAGACTTCACCACCTGTCGACTTGGAAAGCTGAGTTGAAGTCAAGGATGCAGAAGCTTGCAGCTGAGAAAGGCCCTCAAAGGAAACCAATGAAAAGAAAAGCAGGCGCAAGACGTTACGTGATGCATGTCGACTTCGACAGCTTCTTCTGTGCGGTGTCGCTGAAAAGCGCACCTGACTTCATTGACAAGCCTGCCGTTGTTGCGCATGGAACAGGCACCGGCTCGGAAATTGCCAGCTGTAACTATCCAGCCAGAAAATACGGCGTCAAAAATGGCATGTGGATGAAAGCAGCCAAGGAGCTATGTCCCGAGCTCAAAGTTCTCCCGTACGATTTTCTAGCGTATGAAGAAGCCAGCAAATCATTCTACGAATGCATCTTGGAGGTTGGTGGCATTGTGCAGAGCGTCAGTATTGATGAGGCTCTTGTGGACGTTACCTCCGTCATCCTATCTGCCGTTGGTTCCGATGGCTCTGGGGTCGATGAAGGTAGCATATGGAGAGAACAAGAGAAAGCGGATCAGATGGCTTCAGCTTTGCGAGATCAAGTTAAGAATAAGACTGGGTGTGCTGTTTCTGTTGGGGTTGGCGGCAATATCCTCTTAGCAAAGGTCGCCCTTCGGAAAGCCAAACCCGCGGGTCAGTACCAGATCAAGCCAGAAGAGATACTGGATTTCATCGGAGGCCTAAAAGTTGATGGTCTGCCCGGCGTTGCGTATAGCATAGCTGGTAAGCTGGAAGAAATCGGAGTGAAGTATGTGAGCGATGTACGGCAGACCTCCAAGGAGCGTCTAATCAACACCCTTGGGCCAAAAACTGGCGAAAAGCTTTGGGAATACGCTCGCGGTATCGACCGAACGGAAGTTGGCGAGCAACCAATACGGAAGTCGGTCTCGGCTGAAGTCAACTGGGGGATTCGATTTATCAGCCAGGAGGAAGCTGAGGAGTTCGTGTTCAACTTGTGCAAAGAGCTGGAAAAACGCTTGCTTAATGAACAAGTCAAGGGCAAGCAGCTCACGATGAAGATCATGCGACGCTCGTTCGACGCGCCTCTCGATCCACCGAAACATTTGGGACATGGCAAATGCGACACCTTCAACAAGAGCGTCATGTTTGGCGTTGCGACCCACGACTACCAGGTGCTAGGAAAGGAAGCGGTCTCGATCCTCCGTTCTTATAAGTTCACACCCGGTGATCTTCGTGGCCTAGGGGTACAGCTGACAAAACTCGAGCCAATCAAGACCTCATTATCAGGTCTGGACGGAAGCCAGAAGAAGCTAAGCTTCGGGGCCTTTCGTGCTCCCGGCTCATCAAAGAAGTCGGCCCTGGAGCCAATTCAAGACAGCAACAATATAAAAGAGATAAATCCGAAACATAGCCGAACCAGGTCGCAAGACCCGATCACGGAAAGCCCCTTGACGCCTCGAAAACCAAAACCAGAGGCTCGCCATCCCGCATTTACGATATCTCGGGCAAGTGAAACGGATGCGAAAGCAAATACCCCC
This sequence comes from Jackrogersella minutella, assembly GCA_022578535.1. NCBI lineage: Eukaryota > Fungi > Ascomycota > Sordariomycetes > Xylariales > Hypoxylaceae > Jackrogersella > Jackrogersella minutella. Next base: position 50,459 of record MU388243.1, read on the forward strand.
TTAAACATAGGCGGAACCCAATTCATCATGCCATCCAACCCAGATCCCGCCGTAATCGCAGAACTCCCTCCAGATATCCGAAGCAGGCTTATGGGGCAAGGCAGCAAGCTTCTCTCAGGGGCCCGCGACGAAGCACCAGCGGCGAAGTCGAGGACGCAAAGCCCAGCACCCACGGACGGGATCCCTCCCGGGATCGACCCGGAGGTGTTCAACGCCCTGCCGGACGACATGAAGGCCGAGGTCCTGGCACAGTACAGGCCCCGAAGCAGACCGCCGACCGCGCGCGCCCAGTCCCCGCGTCGGGACCGCGCGATCCAACCCCCGAAGCAGAAGACACCGCCGAAGCGCCGCGTGCCCGGCCTCTTCGCCCGCGCCCGCGAGCGGCAGGCAGACGCCAGCGCGAGGATCGTCCAGACCACCATCAAGCAGCAGGCGGAGGCGACCGAGCTGGACGAAATCGAAGAGCTCGACCGGGACTTCCTCGCCGAGCTCCCCGAAGAGGTGCGCAGGGAAGTGGTCGCGGACCACCACCGCCGCCGCCGCGCCCGCCTCGACATCCCCAGGCACAAGAGGCACCCAAGCGGCGGCGGCGAGGACCTCGCGAGCGGGCAGACGAGGCTGCGGTTCGGCCCGAAGCCGGCCAAGGTCGCCTTCACGGCGCGCGGGCTGACGGCGCTGCCGGAGATCAGGGACATGCTGAGCGTGTGGCACCGCGAGACGCGGGACGAGGGCCCGCACCGCAGGGACGCGGACATGCTGCACAAGTACCTGGTCCGCGTCGTGGTGGAGGAGAAGGACATGGATAAGGCGGCGAAGCTGGTCAGGTGGCTGGAGTACCTGGTGGAGGACAGCGGCGACGGGACGGAGTACCGCGGGAAGGAGGCCTGGCGGGAGGTCGTCGGCCACGTCAAGCAGGAAGTCCAGAATGCGGTGAGGTCGAGGGGGTTGGGGGCGTTGGATATGTGAGATGTATCGAGTTTACGCTGGCTACGACTAAGATGACGTACATACTTTAATAAGAGAGAATACTCGAGTATCAATAACGCTGTGCAATCGAACGCTTTTTTTTTTTTGGAAACGAATGTATCTTATCCATTATTCGACGCCTCTAGTTGCGATTACCTCAAACCGACCCCATGGCTCTTCGCCGTGAATGTTGGAGTTCTTTCTTACAGAGTCCTCCATGGGAAACACCGTAACTTTACCGCTGGATCAATCCCTGACCAGCACCTCAACAAGCTGAGAAACGAACAACGACAGTCATTTGCTAACATGTATCCCCACTCACAAAAACCCGAAACCGAAAGCAAAAGTCACAGCCAGGACCAAGAGGCCCACACCCACAGCCTGCGCGACAGCCTCGTCGGATGGTGGCTGGTTACCTCCGGGCGCATCGCCTTCCCCGTCCCCGGGCCTCCCGTCTCCGTCTCCGTGCTTAGGGTGTGTAGCGTTATACAGCGTGAGTGCTAGATGCCCACCGCAGACTGTCGTGTTGTCTCCATCGCACTGGGGCGGGGGAAGTTAATAAATGATTACTTATCAAGCTAGCAATACGCGTATATAGGGGGTCCTTTTTTCGGCAAGGAAGAAAAGAAAGGAAACATGGTTGAAAATGACTTACAGCTGTATCACACGCATAGTCCATCAAGTGGTAGCTGTGAATCGACAGATTGTCGCCGCACCAGCACTCGCGCGAGAACTCCAGGCCGGCGTACTGGTAGCCCTTGCGCTCGGGGTGGAAGCGGTTGGTGGCGAAGCCGCAGTACTCGAGGCACGGCTTCACCTGCATGAGCCCCGGCACCGTCATGTACGGCCCGTCGAGCGCCCGCGAGTTCGGCGGGATCGCCGTCGTCTCCGACCAGCACCCCACGTATTTGTACACCGCGTCGTCGTCCACGATGCGTAGGCCCTCCGGCGGCTGGTCGATGGGGCCACTGCGGGGGGTGGGGGAGGTTTCGTTGAGAGTGGTGGTGTCGTTGGTTTCGAGGGGCAAGGGGGCGGAGGTGAATGGGGCTGGGAGGGTTTGGGATTGGGTGAGAGGTGTCATGGCGAGGAGCATGAGGAGGCTGATTACGCCTGTTGTTGTTGTGTGTGGTGCCATTGTTATTTTCTTCCTGGAGAAAATGGTTTGGCGTATGCGGTATGTATAAAGTCTGGAGACTATGAAAGACGTGCTTATTACACTATTTTGTCTTCCAGATTTAGTAGTGGCAGTAGAATTATGAGAGAGGACTAGGTATCGATCTCGTCTGTGTCCTTGGAGGCCGGAGGTGTATGTTGACTTGACTTCCGTGGCTATATCTATTGTCTATTCAGAGAAGAACCTCAAGAGTAATTATTGGAGTCCTCGTAGAATGTTCACGGTAAAATGAAGCCTTGGAGCAAAAAATGGTAGCAATAACAGCGATGATGATAGCTGGAACGTAATTGTTCTTTGTAATGCTGGAGTGAGTTGTCGATGTGAGGATCTAAGAGAGACCAGTTCCCAATAGTGGAATATTAGAACTACAGCTTTACTCATCTACTCGTTCCTTCTATCTTAGCAAGTCAGTATATGGCAGGAGGTATACATAAAGAAGAGAAAAGAAAGTACTGTCTCCTTGAGCTTACCGTCATTAGGTATAGATAGGGGAAGCGACGAGTAGTATAAGTTCAAGCGCAGATTCTTAGATTTACATCGAAAGTGTGACTACCTTACATACTCTATAATGAGATTATTCTTTCCTTCTCTCTAAGGTGAGAAGATCAAGAGCGTCCGCCGATAGCAAGGTAGTCTATGACTTCATTCGAGTTACCACCCACATAACCCGGTGCATTCCTAATGAGTAACATATAGGCGTTCGTATCGTGGCTCCCGTGTCGTTCCATAAAGACGGATAGCTTATGCTATAGTAGGTAAATATCAAAGTCAGATCTCCATTCCTATTAGAAAAATAAGGGACACGGAAGCGACGTGGATAGAAAATTACAGCTCAACATCAGTTAGGAATCATAGCAATTGCGCTTCTGGAAGCTGCTAGCCTTATACGACTAATTGTTTAACTTCTTATATTTGGCTCTGTGCCGGTTGTTTTTGATACTATCATTACACCTCGTGTTGAGTAGGTGCAACACATACCATTTCGGTATATATACAGAGAGGAACCGTTATGCTAGAGAACAGTTAGACAAGGGTATTGACACCGGTCTATGTACCGTAGTCCTATGGGAAGTTTTATACAACACGGACACCCCCCTATCCATTAGCTGTGCTCGTCCCTATCAACCCAAGTCCCCACCAGCCTCATAGCTTTTTCATCACCATCCACCAAACGCTCATCCCGCAGCGCATCGGAGAGGCACCTCCAAGGATCACGGCTGCCTCCCCACTTGAGCAGGTTCTCTTTCAGCCTTTCGCCATTCGCCCGATCTATCGCGGCCCCGTTCTGGCCGGCTGAGAACACTATTTGCCACACGCGCCTGGAGAGCACCTGGTCGAAGAGATAACTGTAGTAGGTGCTTCCGTAGCCGAACAGATGGCCGAAGAAGCCTTGCCATCTGGTACCTCGCGGGTCTGGCGGCAGTTTTCCGAATTTCCTTTGGATATTTTGGTAGATCTCCGTCGAGTCGAACGTGTCGTTGCTTGGTAGGGATGAGTGGTATTCCTGGTCCAGCATAGCTAGTATGATCTGGTTCTCCCTATCTGACGCCTCAAACCTTCTGGCGACTTGTAGTTTCTCTATCACCATCTCGTATGGTAACGGTTCATCTGTAACGTGATGTCGTGCGAATAACCTGAGAACAGACGGGTTTGCGCAGAAATGCTCCATCAGAGTCGAAGGCAGCTCCGCGAAGTCGGTTGCGCATCGAGTGCCTGCGACGTTCTGCAAAGAAGTCCTAGCCATAATTGAATGGACAGCGTGTCCCATCTCGTGAAACAGTGTTTCCATCTGGTAATAATCCAGAAGAGCAGGTCCATCCCGCCCTTTGCTTTCCTCAAAATCACACACTAGGGCTATTGTTGGCAGTTGTTTCACCGTTCCAGATTGCCGTGATATATGCATCCCATCGTTTGCCTCGTCGATGGGCGATTCAAATTTAGGAAGTCCCTCGACATCGGGCGCACCTCGTCCTGCTACTTCTTGAATTTCGGCGTCCGATATCTCTCTGGAGCAACGCACAGTAAAATGAGCTGGGTTTGGAGACTTGTCATATCGGAAGAAAAGATCACAATAAAGGACTGCTACGTGCCCATCGGTATCAGACACGACGTCTAGTCGTCTTACATCCGGGTGCCACGTCTCTCCTGGTAAAGTGTCTCGAGGCACTAGTCTAATGCCATATAAGCGTGTGAATAGCCGTGACAATCCCTGCATAACAGTCCCAAGTGAAAAGTACGCGGATAGAAAATCATCGTGTCGTCGTCGTGATCTCATAGAAGAACGTATGCTTTCCATATAATAATCCTTATCCCACGGCTGAAGGTCAGTTGCGACAGATTGCAGCTTTCTGCTCTTCTCCTGGAGTAGGGCTGCGACCTCTTCCTCGACTAGTGGCGCATTACGTTTAGATAGTGCTAGAAGAAACTGATGAACAGACTCCGGCGTTTTTGCCATCATCTTATCATGGAGAGACATCTGACTGTAGCTTTCAAACCCTGATAGTTTTGCCAACTCAGCACGCGATTTCAACATAACCTCTAGGATACGTATCGATTTGCTAGAAGCCGTTCGACTCGCATAGTAGATTGCTTTCCTCGTATCCTCGTCATGGACATTCCTCAGTGCTACCGTTGCTTCAGGTGATAGTGTCGCCAGGCGGACCGTGCCTCCAAAGGTGTGCTTTTTAGCAACTTGTGGATTCATGCCAAATAATTTGCTGCTCGGAAAATCGAGGTGTCTCTGCTCCGGTCGCATGTCTTGGATGAAGGCCGACCCCAGCTCGCTAATCTGTTGCGACAAGTCGACAAACTGATTCCGTGACCCTTGTGGGAGATGTATTGCCGATTTCATGAAGTCCTGTTGTAATAATTTTGCAACCGTCTGCTCCTCTTCGTTCCAGCTGGCCATTACTTCCGGGTTGGCAAGAGCCTTTCCGAGCTGGTCGCTAAGCCCCGTCGTGGTATTTAATTGGTTCATGCACTGATAAACCAACGACCACGCCATCGACGCTGCTTCTTGAATCTTCTCGTCAGGGTGAGTAACCCGAACAAAATCGGAAACATCCAGTACCCGGCAGAGCAGATCGCTCAGCCTATCTAGGTCACGAACGAGTGCCTTATAATCCTCTAGTGTTGACGCATTTAATACCTTTTTAACCAGCTTCTCGGCTCTCTTAATCGTAACATCGGCAAAGGTTAGAAATCCCTGAGGCGATGTTAAATATTTGTTCCTGAACAAGCCCACATTATCGTGGCTCCTAGCCTTAAAGAATGGGTTCGCGAAGTCTTTAAACGTCGGCGGCGAGTCGAAGATCTGGCGCAATAGACTATCGTCATGTTTTAGATCGGTAGGAGAATGATCGACGGGTATATGGGAGGCACCGACTTGAGCAGCGCCTGGTGCGGAAGAGAGCCAGCGCTTCTGGTGACTTCGAGCTCGAGAAGCTTGCCGGAGACATCTTGAGCAGGTCCAAAGACCTGATCGCACAATCTTGATCATGACGTAGAGAACATTATCAGAGGCTATGTATGTGGTTTAACCAAGAAAAGCCGCAAAATGAATATTTACATGAAAGTGAGAAAGGGCAGTGTAAATTCTAAGGAAGAGATAGAAGAAACATTTAAATTTCAATTTACTGCTTAGTAGAATTTAATGTACTTCGTACAACCCATAGGAACCCATTTAGAATTGGAAGTTCCAATCCACCAATCCACTGACACAAGTTGCCGGGAATTGACGGTCTGTCGTTTAATAGAAAAAACGGGTACGTATAGAGTTTGACCGAGGGGCCACCGGACCGGGAATCGCCGTTGAGAAAAAAAAAGGTACCGGGTCTGGGTACCTACGTAGGTACATCATCGTTGCAGTCCAAGTAAATCCTCAAAGCTCCAAAAATTACAAGTTCAGATAATAATTAACTCGAACAACGCCAACGTCAATTGAGCGCAACATGGCTGCGAGAGTGCTGCTGCGACGGGTGAGTTATCCTTTTTGATATTTAGTTATCCTAATTGTATGCTAATAAGATCAAAAATCACAGCGTGTCGCCGCGCCTTTCATGGCCGCGGCTCTGGTCGGAGGAGCTTTATTTCCCTCGGTTGCGCTGGCTGAAGCACCATCACACGACCACGTACGGCTTAGCCCTCTCTACCTATGACCTAAGAAAGCTCTCGATTAACAGACCAAATAAAACAGCTTAATAAGAAACCCATCTACGACGACTACGAGACCTTCATCCCCTCGAAGTCCAGCAAAACACCCGTCCCGTCCCCAGCCTCCGACACCATACCGCGAGCCTCATCGCCGTCGTCCCTCCTCCTCCCCGAGCCCAAACACCACCGCCCGACGCCGACGGACCGGCTAGCCGTGCAGGTGGGCAAGGTCCGGCTGTTCCTGCACGGGTACGCCACGGCCGCCGAAGACGCCGTCAACAACGCCATGGACAGGGCCTTCCACCTGGAGCGGTCCTTCACGTCGACGGTGGCGTCGCTGGCGCCCGCGCGCGAGACGGGCGAGCAGCTGATGCCGGGGCTCGTGTACGTGCTGGTCGCGTCGATGGCGGGCAGCATCGCCACGCGGAACCGGACCCTGGTGCTGCGGGCGGCCGTGCCCCTGGCCTTCGGCGTCGGCGCCGGCTGGCTGCTCATCCCCGTCACCATGACCAACGTCTCCGACCTGCTGTGGCGCTACGAGCGCCGCTTCCCCGCCCTCGCCAACGCCCACCTCTCCACGCGCCAGGGCGTCCAGGACGCCTGGCGCTTCGCCAGGGTCCACGTGGACCTCGGCAAGAACTACGTCGACGAGAAGGTCAGCGACGCCCGGGACGTCGTCGAGGGCTGGGTGAGGAAGGGGAAATAAATAGAGGGGTGCGGATATTCGGATACCACGCTACCTTGTACTATAGATGCATAATAGACAGAGTCCTCTTTGTTCAAGGCTATATAGGAGCTGTGTAACTGACACAGGAACGGATAAGCATATTTTGTGTTTAAACACGATTTTCAAGTCATATACCTACTTGGCTGTAGATCTTTTTAGCCAGACCTGAAATTGCTGGTACAAACACATCTGATGAATTTGGGGTATAATGCTATGATGTCTATCCTAACCCAGCCCTAACCGGTGTAAAACCGGCCTTCCCGGAGTCAACGCATAATGTACAAGTTGCACGTAGCAACGTCGATGAAGAACTATGTCAACGCCATCATGATTCCCGCCAATCCATCCATATTTTTAATCCCTATCGTATAGCATCTTTCTTCTCCCCCCGATCAATCAGGAAATTCAACACCCGCTCATAAGTCCACATCGTGACCGCGCTCGCCGGAGCCGCCTTTATCAAGCTGACCGTCAACCCCCTGTAGAGGCCCCTAACCCCCTCCCTCTTCAGCACCTGCCGTATCGTGCTCAGCGTGCCCCTGTACTCCGGGATGTTCTTGTGCACGTACCGGCTCCGCGTGGGGCCCTGGACCTGTATGCGCTTGCGCACGAGGTCCAGCGGGAACACGCCCGTCTTGGCGACGACGCTGGCCACCACGCCGGCCGTAGCGTCGCCGGTGCCCAGGGGGAGGTCCATCCTGCCGAGGGGCAACCGCGCGCCCTCGTACACGGCGAAGAACAGGCCCATGAACGGCACGATCTGGGCAAGCGCGGGGTTCAAGCCGCGGAAGAAGCCGCGGGGCCCCTCGTCGCGGCCGATGTCGGCCAGCGCGCGGCGCAGCGAGGCGTAGACGCGGTCGTTGCCCTGGGCGGCGAAGCGGGTGCGCAGCAGGTCCAGCGGGTACGTAGCCGCGGTGGCCGTGGCGCCGGCGGCCGCGCCAGCGACAAAGCTCTCGGCGGCCTTGGGGAGGCTCGGCCCGGGGGTGCGGCGCAGGAGCACGGTGGCGGCGCGGTAGGTGCTGAACTGGATGCTGGCGTAGGCGACGTAGAGCAGCTCGGCGGGGACGTTGCCCTTCCACAGCGCCGTGACGCCCTCGCTCGCCACGATGTGCCGGAACGTGCCCACCGTGCCCTTGTACACGGGCGACCCGCGCAGGTCCGCCTGCGACAGCAGCGGGTCCGACAGCGAGTGCGACTGCAGCTGCAGCCGGATCTTGACGACGTCCAGCGGCGCCACTATGAACCGCGATATCAGGCCCGCCGTCGCGCCGGCGGCGACGACTTGCAGCCGGGTGCCCTTCTCACGCGGAACGATGGTGTCAGCTCTTTCCTACATATACGCGTCTCGACGTGTGCTTATCGGCTACATAGTCATACCTCATCTTGAAGGCGTTGGTCAGACTTCGACATACATCCGCAACGGCCCTAACCCGGACTAGAGGTGTCTTTCGAATACAGGGCAGCTCTACTTTTAGTATTATCGTGGGTCTGATTATTGATATAGTTGTATTGAAATGCGGCTTGGCCGCGTGTGAGCTCCCTTCGCGTAGATTTCCGGGGACTCGAGAGCCCTTAAGTTAGGTAAGACGGGGATTCGAATCCGTCTTTTCCTACTTCATTTAGGGCAGGGGTTCGTTTTGAAGGACTGAGCAGTAGCAAGCAGCAAACAGCAGGCCCTGACAGCGACAGGCTTATCATAAAATTGCGGCACGTGCCGTAGCCGCTTGATTCGCTCCGTGTGAGCAGGATCTAAGACGCGAATGGTAACCAAGATGAACTCAGTCTATTAGCTTCGGCTGATTAATTATTTGCGATCTCGTGAATACCCCATATGGATGTGGATGTTTAAACCTTCCAATATTATGATGGATAACCTAAAGATATCGCCGATAGTTGCGTGTTACTAAAAATGACGCTTTATATCGGGACTTACCCACTGTTCAACGCCGATTAATGTGGGAACCCGAATATCAAGACCACTCTGCCACTCTAACCAATGCCCGATGCCGAAAAGTATTGAATGACGTAAGACTTTAGGATCGATACAGTTCAATTAATTCATTACCGACCTAAGCATCACGTGCACTACCTAGTAATCTACATCTTGCAAGCCACCTGGCAAGGTCCACGGTGCAAGGTGCAAGGTGGAAGAAAACACCGCCCACCTGGGAAAATAGGGCTTTCCGAAGTCTGGACTTATCGAAGGATCGACAAATATTAGTACAGGGTTTCAAGGTTCCAAGATTGGAAAAGCTCCGAAGCAACTTTTATCTTCTTTAGGTCATGTCCCAAATAGGGTGTTTGTCTCTCAATTTCTCAAATATCAATGAGGTATTGGAACGGATGTGCGTAAGATATTCGCGGCTGATAGGAAACGGAGATTTCTTATTCATTATACATAATTCTAATGCTATAAATCATTCTAAGGCCAAGCCAAGCCAAAACAAAAACCCCCACTATTAGTATAGGCATGTATTTGCGGCCCCGATACACCTCATCGTTGCACCTGAACACCTGCACTTAATAAGTCACAGGTCATTGGATGAGCTTCCGCCCGCCCGAGTCACTAGCTCCCATTTGTCCTCTCCCCAGGTTTGCTTGTGGGGTTCCTTAAATCTAGCAAAATTATTGGCTGCTGTCTAATTCTTGAGGGGCTGTACGAGTATCTACATAACGACGGATTAGTATGTCACTTGAATCGCTTCTTTTGCCCCCCCGGTGGTAAGCTTCCTTCGATTCCACTGTAAGCAATCCCCTTTCTTACAATTTCATTTCTTGATGCAGGATTACCTTCCAAATTCTATGGCCTTTGCTTTTTCCTGACCCTGAAACAGAATAACGTTGATTAGCGTCAGCCACGCCGCTAAAATAGCTTAAAACAGAAGCCCGTCAGTCAAGTCAGCTTGAAGAAACGGTTTTCAGGCATTGCATGTGATAAGGGTCCATTCATCCATTCGAGCACCAAGAATACAAACATTTAGCAAACCTATTCCCTTGACTTACACACAAACAACGCAGAGAATAATATCCGCACCTTTATTGAAGTTGGTGAAACAATGACGACCTCTACTACCATCAAGCAACCAGACGTTCAACAGGTTCTGGGACATCTCTTACCCACGCTCCCGGCCGCTGCGTTATCAACCGAACCGCCAGAAACTGTCCTACCTCTTCTCACGCCTATCCTTAGACAACGAGTACAGCTTTTATCATCTGCGTCTAGCTCGGACCCATGGATTCGCTTATTGTGTTATGACACTTCAAAAGTTCCTGGGTTGACGCAGATTGCCCAGGGCCATCAACTAGAACCTCACCCTGTTTCTGGCGAAGTGGAGGTGGATTGGGATTACGACTCCGAAATTCGGTATCGGCGAGTGGATGAGGAAACTCTTCAGGCACTTGTGGTTCTTAGAGATCTCAATCTATCATTTCGGTTGCTTTATTGCGTTGGAGATCCTCTAGGCGACGGCTGGAAAGTCGGCGAGGTCGGTGTCGCTGAAAAGTCGTCGCCGTTCTCATCTTTTGGAGGCGTCTCCAGTATCGCCGAGGCCGAGAGACAGTTCAGGGAATCGAAATCAAAGAGCACACAGAGCAATGGTATCATAAGTAGTCGAGGTGCTCATATAACGCATGATGAGGATGAGGAGGACGACGATGAATACTGGGCGAGGTATGATGCGACGCCTGCGAGGACTCCTGCTATTAAAAGGTCACCCGCGCCGCAATCTACCCGCGGTGCTGGCGGGACAGCCGAGGACGATTACTACGCTCAGTATGACGATGTCCAGCCGGCCATGGACAATCATGACCCGGACGAGGAAGCAAACCTTGATATAGCGCCACCTCTAGGTCTAGGCGCACGGCCTGGATTCCCTGTGGTAAACGGCAGCGATGAGGAAGAGGTAGAAGTTAACGAAACTCGAGGCACATGGACACTTGCCAACCCGCCAAGGTCGCCGTCTACCCACTCGAGAAGGAGCGGCGATGATCCGAACTTGGTTCACCCTCATCCGAGACCAGCTTCGAGCGCCGGGTCAAATGCGTCGGTCGAGAAGCTCGAGGCCGCAGCAGCGAAACAAGAGCGAAGTGACTTTGGGGTAAAACAGCACGTATCCCGAAGCATCAAGAGTTTATACATGCTATCCCGCGCATCGGGGATCGATCGCGAAGAATTTGAACGACTAATAAAGGTTGAACTCGATATGTTAGGTCTAATGGAAGAATGAAGCAGATTTATTCCATATCGGAAGATTGGAACATCAGATTTATGTTATGGGATGTTCCTGTGGGATGTTCCAAAGAATTTTCATGGTTGGGAAAGTCGATCTATTTGAATGATTTGAATGGTGTTCCGGGGGTCAATTTTGGCGGGGTCTCAGGCCCTGGGGAATTCATCCATTGATGGTTGCGAATGCGAAAGTTTGTTGGGGTGCTCCGGCACCTCAGTTACAGCGCACGGCGTAACTAGGTACCTAGGTACTTGTATTTCAGGCTAGGTATATCCTGCATCAACGCATGTTATGGAGTTACTTGGTTATGGTTGATCATGTTGGTTGGTCGGAATAGCGAGAACACCTAGATATTCACGAGCCTCCGATTAAGAATTTAAAAGTAATTACTTAGGTACTTTGCTTCTTGTTGAATGACGATTTTCACTTATGAATGGTACATACATGAACGATATCCCATGACATCCCATAGAATGATCCCAATCATGAGGCCCTCGAGGTGAGTAAATGCCTAGGCATGTACCATTGTAAATAAATACATGGCACTTATCTTATCGTTGCTTTGACAACTTAATTAAGCTACCGATATCTCCGGCGGGTCAATTCAAGCGTCCCCACACATCCCTGAGTGAATGCCCCTCTACCGTATTTTGTACCCCTCTGACTCAAAAAAAATAATTATACACGTCCCTCGAAATTGTACATTAGATACAAGAAAATAAGAAAAAAAGGTCGAAGGCCTGGGGAAATCTTCTGTTTTCTCATCACATCTCCTACATTCTTTTCGCGACTCTCATTCGCAAACATGACTCCCGAGGAGTCGATTGCCTTGATCAAGGCCAACCTGACCGAAGTCCTCAACCCCGAAATCATCGACGATGTGCTCCTCAAGGAGAAGCGTGACCTCAAGGTCTACTGGGGAACCGCGACGACAGGACGACCACACTGCGGATACTTTGTGTCGATGACCAAGATCGCCGAACTCCTCCACGCCGGCTGCCACGTCAAGATTCTCCTCGCCGACCTGCACGCCTACCTCGACAACATGAAGGCCCCGTTAGACCTGATCGAGCAAAGAGTCAAGTACTACGAGTTCATCGTCAAGAGTCTACTAAAGGCCGTCGGGGTTGACATCACAAAGCTCGAGTTTATCAAGGGCAGTACCTACCAGAAGAGCGAGAACTACACAATGGACCGGTTCAAGCTGGAAGGGATGACTAGAATATCGGTCGCGCAGAAGGCAGGCGCCGAAGTGGTCAAGCAGACGACGGACCCGTTCCTCGGCGGTCTGACGTACCCGCTGATGCAAGCGCTAGACGAGGAGTACCTCGACGTGGACGCGCAGCTCGGCGGGCTCGACCAGCGCAAGATCTTCACGTTCGCGCTGGAGAACCTGCCCAAGATCGGCTACAAGGTGCGGGCGCACCTGATGCACTCCATGGTGCCCGGGCTGGGGGAGGCGCAGAAGATGAGCGCCAGCGAGCCGGACTCCAAGATCGACCTGCTGGACTCCGCCGACCTCGTCGGCAAGAAGCTGAAGAAGGCCGTGTGCGTGCCGAAGAAGGTCGAGGGCAACGGCGTCGTCGCTTTCGTGGAGCATGTCATCTTCCGGGTCGCGTCTCTGAAGACGGGGGGCAAGGCGAACTTCGTTGTCGAGAGACGGGATCAGGAACCTATCGTCTACGATGACATTGAGAAACTGAAGGCGGACTTTGAGGCAGACATAGTAAGTACTTCCAATGCACCCATATTGTGAACGGAATGCTCACCTTCATCTAGCTCACCCCCCAACTTCTAAAATCCGCATTGACGAAGGCGTTGAACGAGCTCTTAGATCCCATCCGCAAGGACTACGAGGCATCGGAAGAGTGGCAGAAGATCGCAGAGCTGGCCTACCCGGCGGAGGAGAAGCAGCAGAAGGTAAAGAAACAGAAGGATAAGGGGGACCCGGCGAAACGTGCGGCCGCACTTGCTGCGAAGGCAGAGCAGTTGAAATTGCAGGAGGGTTGAGCTGAGCTGAGTAGGTCAAAATAAAGCGAATAGATACGATACCTCCTAGTAGCATGTTCCAATATCAAGATGGACAATTTGCATCCAATGCTTTAGAGCTGGCAGAAAGACATATCTTTTTAGTCTCGACTGCTTTGTCTTGCGAGGGTACTATTTACTAAGTTAAGTCTACCTACCGATTTATGAATGTAAACAGCAGAAAGAATATCTACCTAGGACCTAGGTAACCTTAGGTAAGGCTGGTAATCATGAGTTTAAGTGATCGCCATCCATGACCCCCACCTTTTAGAGTGGTAGAGTTGAGACATGGATATGGCCCCGATCTAATAAAGGTGGTACGGCGAATTCAATATTCCCCAGCCGAATTTATTCCAACCAATCAAAATTCAATGCGCTCATGCTCGCGCTTGCTAAATAAAAAAAAGTGAGCTACCTAGGTACTGAATACTGACGCAGTTTGCAGTTTCGAATTCGAACTTTTGAGATCGCAACCTCTCTCTCAATATTCCGATAATCACGATGTTGCGACCAAGATTACGGATACCGAGAGCGACAAGTCGGTTATGGCGTCCAGCGATATCCTCCCGCGCAATACATATGGTGCCCGTGACTAAATTCAAACCAGAAGAAGGAGTTCCCGGTTTACTAACTCCGGGAGGTTTCGACTTCGCATGGACTCAATACATGCAATTGATCTTGGAGAACCTCAATAACTTGGTTGCTGGTACGTCATAATATTTAAATACAATAAACGAACAAGAACAATGTGATGGAAAGCTAACCGCGGACGGAGCCAGGCAGCGACTTTGAGAATGAAGACACTTTATCCATTATCAAATCCACAGCGCGTGAGCCTTCGATGGCCGCCATTTTCAATTTCGCCTCCATGGCACACAACAATCACATATTCTTCAAGGGCCTCGTAAATACAAATGCGGCGCAGCAAGCAGGAGGTAAGCCAGAAGGGAGAAAACATCATACACCATACAGTGATGAGAAGAAAGGAGAAGAAATCATGGTGCTGACCAAGTTCCCAAAGAACCCGTAGGGGAAGAAAGGATACCCCCCCGGCTAAAGACCGAGCTCGCAAGGCAGTTCAGCTCCATAGAGACCCTCCGCCGGGAGTTCCTCGCCACCGCCATGGGCATGTTCGGCCCGGGCTTCGTGTGGCTGGTCAAGAACGCAGCCTCGTCCGAACTCCGCATCCTGACCACGTACCTAGCCGGCACCCCCTACACGGCCGGCCACTGGCGCCGCCAGGGCGTGGACATGAACACCCAGGGCCTCAGCTCCCCCGACACGGTGAGGGCCTTCCTGGAGCGCAAGCAGACGGGCGCGGGGGCAGACATCGGGTCCAGCTTCATGCCCACAAACCGCACGGCGCCGGGCGGCACCGACGTCAACGTCCTGCTGTGCCTGAACACGTGGGAGCACGTGTGGCTGCGCGACTACGGCATCGGCGCGGGCAACGTGGGAGGCAAGAGGCAGTTCGTCAAGGACTGGTGGGAGGTCATCGATTGGAACGAGGTCGAGGCGGCGGCGAGCCTCATGAGGCTTGCACCTAAGACCTAATCCCTAGTCCGCTGCGGGTAGGGTGGTACGGCCTCTCTCTCTCTCTCTTAGCTGCCGGGCAACTGGTCTGGTGTGTAAAATACTCGACTCATAAATCCCTTGCAGATAACTAGATACCTGGGTAAGCTAGGGATGGCCATGTGCTATATATACCAAAAGTGTAACATGATACATCAGGCAGCAGTGTTCTCGAAAGGGAGGATAGGTGATTACAGGCGATGAATGCTCACACTTGAATTCCAAGGTAAGAGTTCTTGATAAAGTACGACAAGGCATGTAGTGAGACATCTAGAACCATTAATCCATCTAACATCTGCTCCGGTAACTGTAAGTGATGGTTCTTATCAGCATCAGGTAGTTGGGACTTCCATCCAAATACCTAGGTACCCTCACGAGTAAGACTATAACATCATTCGATCACTCATCACCAGGACCACAAAAAGAATATTAATAGCGAAGTGTTATATTTTTGAATCAATCTTCCTTTTCCGGATTTGCAAAACTAATTCTAACCCGGTTGCCCTTGCATACATGAACATGACAGGACCTAAAAATAACAGTTGACAAATAGCAAATAAGGAGCGTGTTGGTATCTCATGCGCCCATCACCGCCGTTGTTTCGTTCGTCCAAAATAAACATAAAATTGTAAATATAAATAATCGTCAAAACCCCAGTTTCATTCCCTAGAAGTTGCCTTCGCTTGTTTTTATGTAAGCAGCAACCGTAGAAGATGAATACGAAAGAAGAAGAAGAAGAAAAAAGGTGCAAAGGCTTGCTCGGTGGAAAGCGTCCAGTGCTTGGATATCAAATCTGCTGTTCATCATCGCGACGTCAACCCATTAACCGTCGTCGTTAACATCCCCGTCGTCATCGTCAGTCCCCTCGGTTATATATGCCAACTCTTGCATCGACAGGACGATGGAGAAGGGAGGAAATTCAAAACAGCAGCGCCCGCCAACCACAAGACATTAACGTGCAGACACGCTGCGTACCTACATAGTAGGCAGCGAGCAAGTCAGAAGCATAGCAAAAGAAAAGAGGAAGAAAAAAAAAGATCGTAGTAAGTAGTACCCAGACCGGCCCAGTCTAGATCATATTCCCATTAACACTAACCTCGAACCCCTCGCCCTTCTGCCTCAGCGCCTTGGCCAGCATCAGCTCGCGCATCCAGTCGATCCGCTCGTCGCGGCTGCGCACGGCGAAATGGTGCGTCTTGCCCGTGCCATTCGCGGCGCCCTCGAGCCCAGGGGGGTTGGGCACCAGGGGGCCGGACCCGACGCTCTGGCTCTCCCTCTTGCGCAGGCGGGCGCCCACGGGGTCCTGCGGCACGAGCTGGAAGCTGAACGCGGCGACGGAGTCCGGGTCCGCGGCGCTGTTGTTGGCGTTGGTGTTTTTGCCGCGGCTGATGCTCATGGCCTTGAACGCGGCGTTGAGCTTGGAGCCCGTGGACAGCGACGAGCACGCGATGGCGTAGTCGTCGATGTCGATGTACTCCAGCGCGCGCGACGGCGCGGCCTGCTCGTCGCGGTGCAGCGCCAGCCGCGTGCCCTTCAGCGTCGCGTAGTGGTCGTGCCACTCGTGCCGCAGCATGCGCGTCTTCCGCTTGCGCACCGGGCCCTTGTACGTCACGCCATCCGCGTCCTTGACGACGGCGGCGGCGGCGGGCTGCGCCGCCACGGACCGCTCGAGGGCCGTGCGCGCGGCAGGCGGCGACCACGGGTAGTGCGGGCGCGGGGGGGCCTGCAGCGGCCGCGCCGACGACGACTTCGGCGAGATGGACTGCGTGTGCCGGTGCCCGCGGGCGACGGGCGTCAGGATGCGGTCCTCGTCCACGGGGGCCATGACCTGGAAGGAGGGGCGGCGCGAGGCCCGCGACTGCGACCGCGCCACCAGGGGCGCCGCGCGGTAGTTCATGTCGGGCGGCACGGACTGCGACGCGTCTCTGGCGACGGGGCCGAGCTGCACGGCCGTCACCGGCACGTCCATGTCCGAGAACGGCGTGCCGAACCGGTACGGCGCGTTGTGCAGCTCCGGCGACAGCGCCTCCGCCCGGTCCATCCGCTGCGGGTAGTGCGGGGGCTGCGGCGTCCGGTCGCCGTCTGCGCGCGACGGCTGGGACTGCTGGGACTGCCGGCGAGCTTGTGCTTGCTGGCCCGGGATGGCGAGTTTCGGCAGAGCGCGCAGGCCCTCGATGGGCGAGCGCGCCGTCGGCGTCGTGGAGGCCGGGATCTCGAAGGGGGGCGTGGGCGGGACCTCGCTGGAGCAGGGCTCGTCGCCGGCCTGGTGCTGGAAGTCCAGGAACTGCCGCACGTTGTCCTGGGGGTCGCGCATCTGCAGGTTGCGCAGGGCGGCCTCCTGCAGGTACTGGAAGGGGGGCATGCCGGGGCCGAGGACGTCCGACGACGCGATCACGGAGGGCACGGCGTCGGACATTGGCCGCAGCGCCTCCGTGGACGAGGGCCGGTTGATGGCTGGTGCGGTCTCCGGGTTGCCTGGGTCCCCGGCGACCATGATGATGCCGCCTTGCTCCAGGTCCACGAAGGGGTGGTCCTTCTTGAAGGCCTCGATCATGCGTTGCGTTCTTCTGTACTTGGAGCAGTTCTCGCCCTTGGAGCAGTGGTGCGGCTTGGGCATCATCTGCTCGATCCCGACGATGGACACGGACTCTAGGGGTGAGATGATGTCCTCGTGTGCTGGCGTTCTTTTTATTTTGCTCTGGCCTCGCTTCAAGCTCTTGGAGCGCTTGACGCTCTGGCTAAGATCGGGAATGTTGCTTTCTTCCTCCTTCCGCTCCCTCCTCCGCTCTCTCCGCACCTCCTTGCTCTCCTCATCTTCTATAGGGGTGTCTGGTCTAGGCGAAGCCGCCGCCGCCGCCTTGCTGTCTCGCAGCACGTGGATCTCCTCCCACACCTTGGTCCGGACGCCGAAGGATTGGATGCTGAGCTCCTTCAGGTCTTCGAACTTCAGCGTGATCAAGATGGCGCCGTTGATGTCGTTCTCGACGAACTTCTCGGCGACCGGGATCTCAATGCCGGCATTGAGCATCCATTGCGCCACCTTCTCCGGCGACCACAGGGACAGGTCGCTCGGGTCCAGCTTCTCGTGCGTGAACTGGAACGGGCTGTTCCGCGACCGAGGCGGCGGCGGCTCGTAGGTTATGGCAAACCGATGGTCCGCCTCGAACGGCCTGGCCGTCTTGGGCGTTATCGGCGATAGGCTGAGGGTCTCTTGGTAGTCGAGGTAGTTTGACGACGTCATGGAGGCTCGGAATAGGTGCGGGCCTCTTGGTCCCTCGACCGGCTTCGACGAGTCGAAGTCGAACCCGTACACCTCGCGAGCCCTGCTCGACCTGGGTGTTTGCGCCTCCTCATATGAGGATAGGGTTGTGACACTAGGTTGTCCCGACTGCCAATCCCGTTAGTCGCCAGCGAAACTACATGATGTACTAGATTCAATCTCTCGGGTTCTTACCGAGTTCAAGCTTATTCGTGGTGAGTCTGGGTCATCGTCTTCTATCTCGCTAACAATGTCTTCCTCCTCGTCCCATTCGGTATCTACAATCTCGGTCGTTATCGAGGCCGGTCGTAGGTCGATCCCTTTTAGACCGAAGAAAGGGTCATGTAAGTGGCTCTTCTGGCGCATCTGTTGTCTATGCGATCGCTCGCCCATCCTGAACGAGTGCGTATTCTACGGCATTGACGGTTAGCTGCTACTAATGTTTGAAGATGGCACGAAAATCCGGGGTACAAGACAACCACAACTACCGAGACCAAAGGCTTACCATTTTGGAAAACTAGAAATGGGGGAAAATGCAAAAATTGCGCTTTTGGTATCAGTGCCGTTGCCGGCTTCACTATTTTCTTTCTCTCACTGTCTAATCCGAAGGGGTATACGAGGTCATGCGAAGACGAAAAGGAAATAAGCTCGCTATAGGTAGTCGAGGGACAGGTTCGACGTCGCAAAGAGGAGGAGAAAGTGAACTAGACTGCAGCGTGGGCACCTGCGGAATGTATATGTATGACATATAATCATATAACTATGGTGTAGTATAGCCCCGGATCGCAACGGACAGACTACCTAGGTATATGCAGGAGACGGTGAAACGCTGTGATGATAGAGCTAATCACGAATGTGATTTGTTTCTAGGGCCTTCACACAGCAGGGCCAGTAACACTTCATCCTGGTTGTTGGTGGGGAGACTCAACCAAGCTAGAGTCACTGCTGCGGTGCTCTCTCTCTATGTCCCTAATAATAGCATTCCCTTTCTGTGCCCTTCTCTGTACCCTCCTTCTGTGCCATCCCACGGAGGCTAGAATGCTTCCTACACTAGATTCCCAGCGTTAAACCAACCAAAAGCAAAGGGCTGGTTGGACAGAAAACTAAGGTGTGCCAGAGGATAATTGGACCTTTTCTTGAATTGTCATTGGTCGGGATTTCTCTACGACCCTGGCAGCATCGTCGTTAAGCGCCCAGATAGCCTAAGCACGGGCGACAAGGGGTATAGCCCATGTCCGCTTTCTATTCACTTAGAACCCGATTAGGCATCGCCATAATAGCAGCATTGAACCGTTAGCTAAAAGTGGCGCACTCAACAGCTGCAAACTGCAAGGAGGGACCATCACCCATCGTCGTCGACCCGTAGGGAAGGGCTCAGAAAGCGCCTCAAATAGAACCTACATATGGATGTTGGGCACCCCCTTACGGGTTCGATGCCATGCGAGAAGATAGCCATTTCATGCCTACTTTTCGATCTTCTCCGCAGTAAGCAGTGTGATGTAGCAGCATCACTCTAATGTAGGTGCCACATTCTCGAATCCCGTACGACGGGAGATGCCCGCACTACTGCATCACCGCGCCAAAAACATAAAAAAATAAAAGAAAATTCATCAATTGAGATGTTTTCTTCCCGATCTACTGAAGCGGTCAGAGGTGAGGGACCTGCCCGTCGTCATTCTTGCGAATTCGGCCTATCCTGAGTGGCCTGCGGATCAAGTCAATTGACGCTGCTGCGGGTCAGGATACGATAGACTCGGTTGAGTGACTCGAACGATGACTGACTGGAGGCGCTGGCATTAGCATTAGCAGCGGTAATAGGCATTGGCGGAATCGACCCAGGTCTTTCTGCATTCTGCATTCTGCGGTTTGCACACTCTGCACACTCT
The DNA here is from genome assembly GCA_022578535.1 of Jackrogersella minutella. Lineage (NCBI taxonomy): Eukaryota > Fungi > Ascomycota > Sordariomycetes > Xylariales > Hypoxylaceae > Jackrogersella > Jackrogersella minutella. Next base: position 70,452 of record MU388243.1, read on the forward strand.
GCGCACTCCGCACATGCTAGTACTACGTAAAGAGGGAGAGACAGAACATTGAAGGAAGATGGTCCACTACCCGGTTTAGGTCGGATAGACGGACTGAGAACAGAATACGACCCTACGCCAGGGGGTCCCTCTGCCGTAGTTTCCCCACTGGATTCGGCATGCGTAAGATACCGCTTCTAGTATGTATTGTGCACCTATTGTATTGTCTTCATGGTTATTATTCCTCTCTATCTCTCGACCTAACCCCTCTCCTGTGGCACGTTGCTGCTATGTAGACGATGGGATTGGCGTCTCCAAAACCACGACGTCTTATTAATCTCTAAGCCAAGAAACGAATTCGGAGAAACTAGGAGCTTCCCCTCACCAGTGGCGGGATATCGTGAAGCCAATAACGGGATCCTAAGACAACTCTAATGGGATGTTCGCATTCTCCCAACGGGATGATAGCACTGCATACTTACTACATGCCACACTACATGATGGCGTCCACCCCCATGAAACCCGTCAAGATCTGGAGCGGTCCGGCTTTTGCTAGGTTACGGATCTACCCAATCTTCGAATTCGAATTCGATGCACGCCGTGACCGGTGTCGAAGGAACAAGTTTTCGAAAAGTTCCACGGTCCCTTGCAACGGATCCACATTGCCTTGGTACCCAATGGTGAGATATCGTGGGAGTCAGCGTGACCTAGCCACGGACACATGACGGCCGAATATCAGAGGCTCCAAGTACATGAATGGCCGAGTCCCACGATGTTATGACGGAATGGAGAAACGATATTCTCCATTCAACTACCTAGCGGTAGAAAAAAAGCGTGTCTTAGTGTCTTGCGATTATTCGGTCTCGGCTGTAAACGATACGTAAGCCGCGTAAGATTGATCATTGGGTAGGTCGTTAAGAGAGACCTTTCTCTCTTCCAATTTGGACAGGGCTATCCGGCTCAGCGATCCCAAAGACGAATAAGGCAGTTGGCTGGGTAATTTCCAACTCCACGAACGGAATGTCGCGGGGGTCACACTGGTCCTGCAAATTGTGCATGGAAGCAGTAAGTTCCCGCATACGGTATGCAGCTTGAGGAGCTGTATCCGTATGCCCCCCCGCGAAGCGAGTTCAACACATTACCACGTTAGCGTCGGCCACCACGGTCTTCTAAGTAGCGGAATACACCGATATTTTTGATATCGAATAAATTGAATGCAAGATCATCAACATCACTAGTTTGGGCCGTCAAGGAAGCAAACCAAGATCTAAGACAATATGATCCTCGTCTTCGTCTGAAGGTGTCGGTGACCGACAATACCGTTACTACGGTAGATTCATTATTATGATTGTATTAGTATTGTAATTTCTCTCGTGGACTTGTCTTCGCCGTTGTCACTCACTGCAAGGCAAGCTGTGACATTCAGGTGTTAAAGCTACGGTTACGTCCCTGCTACCAGATTTCGTGTTGTACATACCTAAGTAGGTAGTTCTCGGTCCACATAAGAATTGACACGAAAGGCTTCAATGGACGTGAACGCTCCCGAGTATATCCGACTTCAATGGCACGTTCGACCTCGACAGCAGAAACTTACATAGGTATTTGAGATGTGAGTCGTCACTTATTGACCCCGACGAACCTGTATCACGTTGATCCAATGTCTATCTAGATCGTCTTGGGCAGCTTCGGAGTTCATTGTTACGAGCATGGCATCACCTTTTAGAATCGGAGAACCCATTTGACAGGCTATCTCCCCAGGATGAGAAATTCGCCATGATTTTAAGCGAAGTTGATCTGAGAATGCCGGGTCCAATGGCATGTCCAGAACGAGCATTGAGTAGTCATCACATGAGGATTTCTTAATGCGAGTCTAGTCACCTGGTGGATGGTTGACTCTCCTTTATTCCGACTAAAATGAGCATCTGGTGGTATAACGAAGATCTGTGATATGCTAAGATAACATCTAGACTCTTTAAAGATTCTAATTTTGTTTTGTCAAGTTTTCTGTCATGTCTTCACATTTTGCCGTCGTGAGTCCCCCCCCATCGGTGAATAGGCGAATAGGGTTGGACAGGGCAAGACTTGACGAATGCAGGTAATCTCACTTGGGTTAGGGGGGGGATGGTACTTAACCCCTGAATGTAGCTAAAGCATAACAGTAGTAGTTGACATAAAAATCAAACCTGGTTGATTTGATGATTACTAGATCGTGAATGGCATAATAGAAACTCGATTCGCCTTAGTTCATTCTCCACCATCGCACGAGTCACAGCGGACCGATGAGGAATGGCATCAATGTTCCCATAGTCAACCGACGGATGATGGACCGGGACGCAACAGCTTGGCTGCCGGATTATTAGAGTTGGTTTTTTTATGATGATTTGCATCGCCTTTCGGCAGGGTTGGCAATGACAACACTGCACGGACTCAATGTATTTACAATCCTTATCCACAAGCTATTAAGCTGTAGGTATGATGTAGTGTAGGTATTGCCCAAGAACTCCACGGGGGTGGAGCTGGAGCTGGGGAATGTTGGTTCTTTACCTTTTATTAAGAGTCAGGTATCACTCTATTATCATATCAGATCGCTGGTTGTTTTGGGGGCTGAATGACGATACATTGGGGGCACTGACTGTACTGTTATCGTTCGAAATACATCTATGGATACGTATGTACATTCACATGCATAGGAAATAGAAGCGTACGTGCGTATTTCTCTTAGTTGTCCTGGTAGCATTCGTTCGATGCTAGGCAAAATCACGTACATGTATGGGGAAGCATTGAACTCCATTCTCAATGAGACCGCAACACTTGTCCATCCACTAGGTATGTAGCATAGCATATATTAATGACAACTATCCAAACTCTGTAATTATGAGGAGAGCATGACGCATAAGTTAATATACACTTGTTGGTAAAAGGAGATGCATTGTTCAAAGATTGCTATCGTCTTCCTGCTTTTGCTATGACTATTGACCATTGACCATAATATCGGGACGGTCGGTAAGAACTTTTGTGTACAGGGGACTTTTTTGACCTAAGCAGCTTAAGACTTATTAAATTCTAACAAGCTGACAAGGTGACGACGAATGTTACATGGGGGCTAATCTTTGCGATCGCTGTCATGGATGAGGATAAATACTAAAAAGTAACTTACATAATAAGTAGGTAAAATAAAGGTCAACTGCTTAATATGTGACCAGGTCGTGCAAATGGTGCTAATTTTCTTCAAGATCGGAGGAAACCAAATTAGCCCAGATTCTGCAGAATCAAGAATGTGGGTTAATTCAAAAATAGAACAAACTTCATACTAATGTTGGTTAACCTTGCTTGCAGAAATAAGTTTGTTGTGTGACAATTTAGCGCCCGCCGTGCATTTGCATGTGCTAAGTGGTTTGTGATAATTAACCCAAATTTAGTCAAATTGAGAAGGATTCAAAATGGGATAATTATAGAAATGTGAACAAATTAGCCCAACTTGCAGGCCTCTACCCACTTTGCCCATCACGAATTGATATCGGGTGAAGGATCTGCGTCCAACAGCCGGTCAGCATCCGGCTCGTATGCAAATCCGGTAAGCCTCGAACAAGCCCCCCCAGAGCTTATGGGGTGCATGGACCACTGCTTGATCAATGAAAACGCTGACAGGATATCAGGGATATCATGGATTTCATGGGGAAAGCTACTTAGGTACCGTACATTGGTACATGGCTTAGTTAAGACTAGGCTGCCGAAAGCTGCATCTGTCTGTTTGGCTGATCTGGAAGAAAAGGAAAGACCACCCCTGATGCCGTGTCTTAGCGTCCCGGGATCCATGAGATTTTGCATATGGACCCCACCAATTCCACAATTCCACCATTGACGCTAATGGGAACTTGCAGCTTATGAGCAGAGATTGGTTGAAGGGACGTCCTCCATCATGAATTAATCCCGGATTAGCAGGGACCTAGCTTCCGAGCTCGAGCCAATCCGCTTCTTAAACCCTTACTTTGTCACATCAACTAAGATTTCGGCTAAGCCCGCTAATGGCGCCAACCTTTTTCAGAGCCTCGAATCAAAGAGCTTAACTGCCTTTTTACTCCCCTGAACGTTTCCCTTTACAAAGTAGAGATATCTTTACAAAGTAAAGGACGCATCACGATCTATCCATGACAACTTCTAATTGGTCATATGTTGAAGTCGTCGAGTATTGGAAATATTTCGCCGGGTGCCACAGCAACGTTGAGCTTAAGGAATAACCTAGACAAGCCACGAACGTCTTTTTTATTTAATTTTCTCTTTACCATGCTTGTCTTAAGCATACTGGACATACTTGAGTAGATCAAAATGAGATCTGGAAAACACATGATTGAAAAGGTCCTGGTGCTCGGCTGCGAGCATTTTGAAGTCGGCGCGACTCTAAGTCCCGACATCGTCGTTCCGTCTTGCGCAGGGTACCCAAGAGGCCGGACCTAGTAGCCCTGCTACCGGACTCTCACTGGCTTATATTTACAACCAATCTTGTGCTCATATTCATTAATTCACTGTCCATTGGCTAGCACAGATATTGCCTAAGGGACGCTTAAGCCTTAAGGGATAACGGTAATTATGCTATACGAGTGGTATAGAGCCTCGTTCGCTCCCGCTTTTACCTAAAGAGCAACAGCTCGCTATCGTGAGCCATCTTTTTGAGCTCGCCAAATTCGCAAAAATCTACCTAGTTTATTGACGGATAACTTATTAATCCAGCTCCAAATACTGTCCACTCGGCGATATGATATCCGTATGCAGCAATGAGCTAAAGGTAGCGGGGGGTGTAGTGCACGGAATACTATTCGAGTTAAACTACGTACTACGTAGTATACATGAGTACGAATTTGGTTCCCAATACTACATATGCATCTCGAGAGCAAAGCAATCTATGATTATCGGTCAGCCTATGTAGAGTAACCACACCAAATCCGCGCTCTAATGGTCAATGCGAGGGCAATCGGCAAGCTGCCATGGCTCCTTGCATACATATTACTTTTTTGCGTGTTGAGTACGACAACTTGGCATTTCGACATACTCAAGATCGATAGTCCACACGTGGGGTTTCTCTTTTTCTCTCGTGGTTCTTCGAGCACAGCATGTCTATCATCAACGTGCAAACTTAGCGAGAAAGCATGACAAGCTCCAAGGACCCAAGACATGGCCCAACTATCTCCGCTTATAGACTGGGAGGTGGCATGACAAAGTTCCTCGAAAAGAATGGTCTCTCCTCTTAGAGGTAGCACAAACCGCACTTCTTGCTCTCTCCTTGCCTTTTCTTAAGGCCGATCGACGCTAATAAATCCCTGCGGCTTTCAATAAAGTCGAGGACCCCGGTTCTCAGGGCTTGCTGGACGCAAGGATGGATACAGGGCTGGCAAGGTCACTTACTATGGTACAAAGTACACGCAGACACACTTCAACTCACTCAACGCACAATTAGAATAATCTGCAAGTGCTAGCGGCGGTCGGCCAGACCCCATGTCTCCCTTCTTGCATGGTGGTGTATTCAGGGTGGGCCGGACTTTCAAGTCGTCGGTCCAATGACCGGCAAGCCACGTATGGGAACTGCCTCTTTTAGTCGCTCAACGTCGCCTACCCTGCAGAAAGATCCCTGCCCTGCTTGCAGCCACCGTCTTCCGCGAGTGTGACCGAGTTATACAATGCCCTTGTACCGCTCTGGGTTCGGGTGGGTTGGTTGGTCCAGTGGTCGAAGGATACCCACCATCATTCGGGTGACTCGACCACAGTCCATAGAATCGGCCAAGCTCATTGGAATCCGCAAGCGCATATCCGGCTCAAGTCACCAGCTGCTACCCCAATTTGGGCTAATTTGCATATGTCGTGGTCTGTAATTAGGCCACAAAGGTCATGGGTTAAAAAAGGAATTACCCCAAAATTGCGTATGTTGCTATTTTTGAACACAGCCCTCAACGCTGTACCGGTTCGCGATGCAGCTAGAGTGGTGGCCGAAGAGGAACGGGCTATGATATAAGTCTTCACACCTCCAATCCGTTGGCAAAATTTCTTCAAGATAGAAGTCGTGAAGGGTAGAAGATCCAAGTGTCGTTTCAGTTCCTCTTTAACTATTAACCTCCTCCTCTCTCTCTCTCCTCCTAACCTCCTTTTCTCTATACATTTCTTATTTCACTAAACTCAACTAACGTGAAAGGCAAGCTGGTACTTGCTTGGATCCTGTCATTCATTCGACGAGAAACAAATAATACTAATTTTGACGAATTTCAATACACACACCATTTCCGCACCGGCCGGTCTTATCTCCACTCGCGGAATATTATTCACCGGGCACGAGGACTTGAAGAGCATTGAGCGTTTTTGGGCAATTACTGGCTTCGAGGCGCAATCTCTGGAAAGATCCTAGCAATATCGACCTGGACCTAGAACTGGGGCCCCCGGTTCCCCTTGTCTCCTCCCGCTTTCGCTCGGCTTGCTACTAGCATACACCCCCCCGCCACCACCATCTCGACGCAGGTACCTGACCTCGAACATAAGATACAAATGTCCACCATACCCCCCAACCCCCAGGGAGACCTAATGAGATCAGCAACCGTCAACATGGCCGTCGCACAACCGACCAAGTCGAAGGCTGCTTCCAAGCAGAACAGCAATGCCAACTCTAAAGCAAAGACACAGATGCACCGCCGTTCAAGAACAGGTTGGTGTTCCTCTATAACTGACTTACAAGGTCACTTACACGGGACTGGCCTGGTCTTGTGTAAGTTGGTCAGAGACCGCATACTAACATAACCCCCTTTTCTATAGGTTGCTATACCTGCAGATTACGACGAAAGAAGTGCGATGAGGGTACTCCTATGTGCACAGCATGCAAGCACCTCGGTCTCCAATGTGAATATAAGAGGCCAATGTGGTGGAGCAACAATGATGCGAGACGTCAACACAAGGACGACATCAAGATGATCATCAAGCGGAAGAAGCTCTCCGAGAAGGCGTCGCACACTATCCAAACTTCAGTTAGCTCGCCGCCTGGTCTGTCTCACTCTCTACCTACCTCCGCCACATTCTCGGATCCCCTGGACCGGACAAGGTCGGCGTCGATCGATTCTCAGTTCGCCTTCAACTTTAACAGCCCCCCTCATGTTTCCGATTATGGATCTTACAACCCGCACATGCTCCCATCCCATGCCGACTTCATGTTTAACCCTTATGAGATCGATGTTAAGACCGAGCGACAAATGTTTGTCAACGACATCCCGACATTACGAGAATCTACAGTTTCAACTTTCAGCACTTTCCACACGCCGCCGCCGCCAGGGACCGTCCTTCCATCTTACTCCACAGATGGGGAATGGGGCGAACAAGTCTTCCAGGAGCGTCGCGAGTCGCTAACCGAGGAGACCTTGAACTGCAACTTCTTCGACTTCGCTCACGGACTATCTACGAACACGACACAGGTAGATATCGAGTTGGACGAGAACGACCAACGGCTGCTGGACCACTTCATTCAATTCGTGCTACCGACCATCTTCCCCATCCTGGAAACTAACCAACATGGCTCTGTCAGCTCCGACCTCATCCTGCCTAACCTGCAAAATAACAAAGGCTACCTTCACTGCTGCCTCATGATCGCGGCGCAACACTTCAAGGCCACGATGAACATCCACGGCGATGAAGTTGACAATGACATTATGCGACACCGACACGCCACCATCGTTGCACTCTGCGAGGAGCTAAACAGGGATGAGAACCACCACCAGATCCTCGAGGCGACCCTAGGTCTCATCTTCTTCCAGTGCTGCGTCGGCCGATACGATGACGAGCTGCCCGACATCCCATGGCACCAACACTTCCAGGCGGTAAATTCCCTGGTCAACAAGCTGGACTTGCCTCGATTGGTTTCCGAAACCACCGAGCAGCTCACCCAGACACCTTTCAACATGACGCTGACCGCGTGGATCGACATCCTGGGCGCAACCATGCAGGGGAGAGCCCCGAATTTCGCGCACACCTACCGCGAGAAGCACCTCTCGACGACGAACCCGTCCCTTGGGCTCCGCGAGCTCATGGGATGCGACGACCACGTCATGTATCTCATTTCCGAAATCGCCTGCCTCGAGGCGCTCAAGAAGGAGGGCATGGACGACATTACCCTCTGCACGCACGTGCACGCGCTAGGAGATCAGATCGGGTTGACGGAGGCTAACGACTGCGGACCCAAGATGCCGTTCAACGCCAATGGCTCGCTCAGCCCGAAACAGCTCAGCAAGAACATCACCAGCGCATTCCGACTGGCCGCCCGCATCTACCTCTGCAGCTTGGTTCCCGGCTTCTCGCCTAGCCAGGGCAGCTGCGTCGGCCTCGTCGAGAAGCTCACCACCGTCCTACAGTTTATCCCGTCCGGCCCCGGTGGCTTCGACCGAAGCCTCTCGTGGGTCTACCTGATCGGCGGATCCGTCAGCGGCATGGACTCCAGCTTCAGACAGTTCTTCAACGACCGCATCGCGCAGCTCGGCGACGCCGCCAGCTGCGGCAGCTTCGGCGGCGTCGTCTCCCTGCTGCACGACGTCTGGCAGCGGGCCGACAACAGCCAGCCGAGTCCCAGTGCGAACGGGACCCCGGAAGCGCCCTACATCTCCTGGAGAGACGTAATGCAGATGAACGGATGCGACTACCTCCTGATCTAAACCGATCAATTTTCCTCATAGCTGGTTCTTGAGGAGGGGGTGGTCCTTCTCCTCATCTGCGGGTGGCCTTCCTGGAGCGATTCAGGAAATTGCTATCTCGTTTGCACTTTCGACTACGGCTGGCTGCACACACCATTTTTTTAAACTTCATATTTTTCTTTATTCTACAATAATACCCATTAGAGAGAGGATGCCGCAAGGCAACCGGAACGACACTTGGAATAGGCGGGGAATCAAAGGGGATTGGATATCCACATATCATCATGACGAGTAGCCGGGGAGGGCTGCTACAAACTTGGGAGGTAATGAACCTGCTATGGCTTACGAGGAGACGACAATTTTCTTATTTTTCTCGCACAATCTGTCGATATATCATTCGTCGAATCAGTTATATCTATATACCATGCATGCATCGGTAGGAGGGAGGGGACACAAAGGAGTTATAGGGCAAATTTGGCATCCATGTATCTGGATAACGGCCTAGCATATTGCTTGCCCCTGAAAGGAAGAGGGACAGGTTCATTTAGGGAGGGCACCGCTTTGATTGCCCCCCGCCTCTCGGAACTCTTGGGGACTAAAAACCCTGGGAGTTGGGAGAAAGTACAAATCTATTACTGTAATATAATTAACAGAAATCACAAATACAGTCAAAGTATAAAATAATCATCGTCTTTGCATCGTTTATAGTGACTTATATGAATTATTAGAATTAATATGACATGGATTTCTCTTGAACCTAATTAAGTCTTAAGCTAATTAGTCTACTTGGTCAATTAACTCGAATAGAGATTTGGCTTAATTAGCATCCTTCGTCTTTGAAACAAAAAAAAACCCAACTCCTCTCTTACAACTAAGCCGCAAATTTTTTTGCTACACCTAACGACCCACGATACCCATCCACGCCTCACCCCGGGAAACTTGGGTATCCAGATCGCTGAGCGGTGAACGGGGAGGAGTCGAAAAAAAAAGCTGTTCTCGTGATCGATGGGTATGTAGAATGAGTCAGGTGCTCGACGCCCAACGGCCGACGATCCCAGAATCGGTTTCAACATGGGGGGGGGAAAGGGAATCCAGACTCTCTCCTCCCGGCCCGCCTTGCTTGGTGCCAATTAACCGCATGCGGCAAAGCCCGGTGAGAAGCGGCGTTCTGACTTGCATCGCGACCCCTTTCGGCGGCTCGGTCCAGCGAATAAAGCTGTGTTGGAGTTTCACTTTAAGCTGCACATGTCAATTGATTGCGATTGCAGCACTACTCTCGAGAACTGCATACATAGGTAGGAGAGGTAAGGCAGATTGTGGCTTTCATGTCGCGTGATTGCGGGCTAATTGTTCCACTGCGAATCTTTGTTGCGGGAATTCGCTGTGCAATTATTATACTGTGTGCTATGGATACCGGCTGCATCGTAGATCGCCTGAAAAATCCCACGCGGATTGATAAAAAGAGATCTCGGCAACCATCGCTAAAGCTTCTCCAGCATACACGTTAGTGGGCTGTGCGCGCGCCGACAAATCAATGCAATCGCTGGCTCAGGCCGCGATGACGTACGGAAGAATGACTTTCCAGGTTTGCTATTTCTACCCTTGCTGAGCTGAAATGGGCTTTTTCCATCCGATCTTCTTTTTCCCACCTTCTGAAACCTGCGAAGCCACTCGGCCGGGGGGACGGCAAACTCACTAACGGTGGAACCCTCAATATATGTGGTTTGTTATAACGGTTGTGGGTTGGGGGAGGTATTTACTTAGCGCGGGATGATCCAGCGTGGTGAAGTAAAGAATTAGTGTCGTTTGGGCAGGGAGCGTGAAGCGGTGATCTCATCTTTCTCCGCCTGCAAGCGTCAAAAAAAGACTTGACGCACACAAGCGGTCTGCGCCTGAGGGCTCAATTCATTGGAAGTCTAACTGACGACGTTTCCTCAACGGCCGTTCGCCTCCGCTATCCCAACATTACGGATATACATACATACATATCTAGGTACCCATATCATCGCGCGTATTCAAGGACCGATTCCTCGCAGGACGCCAGTGGCGTGACTGGATCAACGGATCGTCACCGCGGTGAGTTGTCACGAGGCTAGGCTATGAGCCTGTATGCATGTACGTGCCGGTACCAGGTATGTCGCGAGCTCAAGCATTGGCACCCGAGACTCGGCCGGCGGGGCGGATCACAGCTGTCCTCTTCGACTTCATGGGGACGGTTCTAGACTGGCACAAAAAGGTCATCGAGGACCTCATCTACCAGTAGCAATCGATAGGAACACCCGCTCGGATCTGGCGCTTGGCTGGCGCGAGGAATTCTTCAGCGAGCTCCACGCTCGGTCCCAGCAGGGCCTCCCGCCTGAGGACGTTTGACATCACACGCCGCAGGACTCTGCTTCGGGTTCTAAGTTGGGAGACCTACAAATAGGAGCGGCATCATTTCCTTGGGCATGCCCCTACGGATGTGTCGTCTCCGGACGGCAGAACAGCAGCCGTCGCTTCAATGGAGATTGCTGTGCGGTCATGGCACACCATGGGACCATGGTCGGAAGTTGTCACCGCGCTAGGCGCCTTGAAGGATGATTCAGGGCTCGAGCTATTTGTGCTCGCCAACGGGACAACGAGGATGCAGCTCGACCTGGTCCGGTTTGCTGGCCTGGAGGGAACCTTCAGCATGCTGTTCTCCGGTGAGCTGTTGGGCTGCTACAAACCAGCGCCGGAGGCCTACGAGAAGGCTCTGGGCCTAGTGAGGGTGCGGCCTGACGAGGCCCGTTATGGTCGCCGCGCATGCGTATGACCTCAGGGCTGCCCGGAAGTCGGCATGAAAACAGCGTATATTTACCGCTGGACCGACGGCCCTGCACTAACTAATGATGATAGGGAACTGGCTGAAAGAGAGAACGACGTGTTCCTCGGTCTAAATGGCAGCGGCATGATGTTTTTTGCCAGAGTCTCTCGAGGCCTTGGGTCGGGCCTCGCAGTAGAAGTGCTGAATAGTTCACGCATCACGCATCATGAAATGCTACTTTACCAACGGCCTTGTAGGGCGCCGAACCAGAATGTTCCGCCGAAAGGAACCGCGTTGGCTGTGGCTGTGGGATATGTCGTGCATATACATATCTACATATGTATGAGGCCTCCCCATTGATGGATTCCCGTGTACCGAGAGGCTCATTCGACGTTACATCGAAGGAGTTGAGTTGTACAGCATCGTCATAATTAGCTACACACATCACGGTTGTTTCTGCAGAAGATTCCCGTGTTTAAATTTAATGTGTGTGTGCATATGTGGTATGTGCTGTGCCGTGCTGTAAGCGGGTTGAGGTCTGCGCCCTCGGATTTGGTCAAGAGCCGAACCAGAATCGGGAACTTTTCGGAATCATCAGTGAGTATTGCATGTACTTCGTACCGCTGTACGTGTACCTATTCCGTATTTACCACAATGACCTCAATCTTGGCTTGCTGTGAGTTAAACTACAAGTGGATCCTTACTAGGGTCTTACAGAGTCTGTATCGCGCAATCAGCGTCCAGATTTGCTAGATTCAGATCCAAATTAGGAAACCCAGGTTAGTTTCGACCAATCAGACGCGCGCGTTGCATTTTGTCGCGCCTAACTTGAGAGTCGCACCAATTTTTCAACCAATCACGGACTTCAAATCTGTTCTCCTTCTCAACCGCCGTGACTCTCGACCCCCTGTAACCGCCCAGGAAACATCGAAAGGCGACGACATTAAGGAAAACCCCGATTCTGGGCGATTCGCCTCTTGAGGACCTCTCGTTCTGGGAACTCCTCCTTCGCCTAAGACCCGCAACGCCTCATCTCGAACTTGGAAGGTTTCTTGAAGCCCTTCACATCCACTCAGAGCACTGCGCGTACGTATGAGCGATACCACCTAGTCCAGTGGCTAGAGGAAGGTATGAGATCTTTGCCTGCCCTGCATCTAATCTTCTCACCGTCTGCTTTATTTTTGGCTGAAGATGTCCAGTCGATCATCCGCACCCTACCGCATTAATCTGGGGCATCGACCTCGACCGGACCCCATCTGGTCGCATCTGTTGGACCAGACGAAGTCTTCGTCGTCTGCTCTAGTCAGGCGACCGAAGATAGGAAGCCTACCTATCTCCAGCGTTTTGGCCAAGAGAACGAACAATGGTCGAACAAAGTGGAAACAAAGAATATCAAGGAAAACTCAGATGCGTGATTCATAGGCGGGCATCAAAAATCTTTAGCTTGTTCGTTTTCTTTTTGTCATTGGGGGTTTTCTTCTTCTTCTCTTCCCGCATACTTGTTTCGAAACCCCTTTGTTTTACAACTTTACCACGTACACGTCTTTGGCGTCTTACACGACAGGCAACCCTTTCCATAGTCATTCGATTCAATACCCGAACGTGTTCATTGTCCGTCCGTGACTCTGCCGCTTGCTATTTCTAAGTCACATACCCCTGCGCGCCTCCCGGGCGTCTGTCCGAACTTTCTTCTGTGAATGAAATTTTCTTGGGCATACTTTTATTACTATTTTATTTTATTTTCTTTTGCTTCTCGATAGATATTTTACCCGTTTACGACGCTTTTTCCTAATACTCCATTTTTTTGGCTTTCGATTCCGATAAACCCGTACGTACATACACCAACTATTCTGACGGATCGTGGCGAACCCTTCCGCAGCGAAGGCTGGAAAACAAAAACCTACATCCGATATAATCTAGAAACGCTTTATCCTATGCCGCAACTTCTGGGCCTGGTACGGGCTCTCTATCCCGCGGCTCTGCTGCTCGCAGCAACGGCGTCGGGGTCTTTCATCCGAGCAGACTCGCTCCTGGCCGCCCGAGCGGACGCGAGCTGCGGGACGAACTTCTCCCCGTGCGCGCAGGGGGGCCTGCCGGCGGACTTCTGCTGCGAGACGGGGTCGACATGCCAGCTGCTGGCGGCGAACACGACGGTGCTGTGCTGCCCGCAGGGCAGCAGCTGCGACGTCATCAGCCCCATCACGTGCGACCTCGGCCTGCAAGACGCGTCGACGAACCCGGCCGCCGAGATCAAGACGACGGTGCTGGACGGCGCGCTGGCGGCGTGCGGGTCCGGCAAGTGCTGCCCGTACGGGTACCACTGCGACGGCACGAACTGCGCCAAGGACGCGGACCAGAGCAAGCGGCCGGTCGCGAAGCCGACGACGACGACGTCCTCGAAGGCGCCGGCCGCCACGACGTCTAAATCGTCGACCACGGTGGCCGTGAGCGGGATCGCGACCGCGGCGCCGGAGACGACGGAGGCGCCGGCGGCGTCGACGACGGGGACGGCGAACACGGTGACGATCATCGGGGGCGTGATCGGCGGGGTGGCGGGGCTGGTCCTCATCATCCTGGCCGTGGCGGCGGTGCGGTACCGGCGGAAGAAGGCGATGCGGCAGGAGCAGAAGCAGAAAAGCCTGCAGCGCCAGGACTCGTCGTCCTCCTTCGGCAACATCATCAGCAACCCCGTGCCGCACGCCAACTACCCGTCCCAGCGCCTCGACTTCCTAGCCAAGACCGCGCGCTCGTCCCCCGCCCCGTCCTCGCCGACGGCCGTGGCGTCGCCTCGCTCGCACCGCAAGGACTCCGCGGGCCGCGACGGCGGCAACGCTTACATGCCCCCGAACTCCCCATACAGCCCCTACGCGCGCCGCCCCGACAGCGAGATGTCCGACGCCCCGCGCAGCTACCACGGGTCCGCCGAGATCCGGAGCCTGACGCACTTCCCCAAGCCGGGGGCGCCGCCGCCGACGTTCACCATCACGCCGGCGGGCGACGACGGCGTGCGGGACGGGGCAAGAGGGCGCTTCGGGGAGAGGGATCGGTACCCGAGCAGCCAGGGAGAGAGCATCAACATCTTCGCGGACCCCCTCACCGTGGTCGGCGGCGCAGGCGGGAGGCCCGAGAGCGCGGCTACGACGTGGTCGAATATCCAGCAGAGGGCTGACAACGCCAACGCGGGTGGGGGCGGAAAGGGCAAGGAGAGGCTGGGGGAGTCGCCTCTGCGGAGGTGGTGATGGAGGACTCTGCTTACCTGCTCAGCCGGGCGGATTGTTCCAGATTGAAATATCGGTAGCATGAACAGGCGTTTTGCGTTAATGTCCTGTCTCTTTCCTCTTGGGATGAGATGAGCGAATCACTATCATTTTTTTTTTCTTCTTTTGTTGGCCGGAAGCCCTAGGTTTGGGTTTGGGGGGCAGGCATAATGGCAACTTCATGATACCACGGACACGGGCGGGCTGGCGTTGCATACTACACTAGGCGTTAGGGACACTCGCTTTTTTTTAAAAAAAAATTGGAGCTTTCTGCCTATTTACTACTTGGGTGGAGAGTGAGACGGACGGGCTTGACACTGGGCTCGTGTTGATGGCGACGCTTTGTGGATGTATGTAGATATCTATCTTGGATCTTCCTCGGCGGGGGTTATGTGTGCACATTCGCTGTGGGTAGATATTATGATACACGTCCTTGATTGCCTGTTAACCTACTTGACTATATGCCTAATTCTAATTTGCACTTTAAACCCTTAAGTCTTGATCAGAAGTTCCTCTTTTACTGGGTGTTGAACGTTGATACTGTGCCCAGTGCCAGTAACATGGTATTATTCACGAATACCTCACTAGGTAGCTAATGTTTTATAAAGAAATTTAGAATCACATCAAGCCCCTGGAGTTACAACAATCATACAAAGTGTTTGTCTCTTTATTATATATGGTTGCATTGTCTTTGAGCCGGTCATCTTAAGATCCTGTATCCGAATCCGAATTTAAAAAAAGTCTTCAATCAAGCGCTTATTGAAGAGGTCTTTAGAAATAAGATCATAGGAGAGTCAATAATCAGACAACTAAGGATAAGCCGTATATCTCTTTTTATCAGTTGAAGTTTATCGTCTAGAATAGCTTGATACGTCTCAACTGCTGACATTCAACCCTGTTTTAGCAGACGTGGGTGTGGAATTATATCGGGCCAGAAATGCCGGATCCTAAGATAACGAAGACGTAAATAGGCATTACTACTATTACTGAGACAATAACGACATAATCGTCACTAATGACTGGGAGAGTATAGAAGGTGGTGGTGGCGAAGTCGATGTCTTAGGGGGCGAAAGCCAGGGATCCGGTATGCGGATACTGATCAACGGATACGAGCAATAATAGTAATACAGGCGGTTATCCCGCGCTAAAGATTACCGTAAACGCCTTTAATGATCGGAATGGAAGTCTTTAGGTGTAGCTATTATTAGTCTGGGTAGCCTATTTGTTGATTAAGGGGTCTTTGTCGTTTTCTAAGGAGTGATACAGTAACCCACTTGATCGGTTTGATTACTCAGTCTCCCTATATATTAATTTTACCGCCACGTAATAACTTGTTGTTGAACTGGTATGTCAGTCGAAGCTCTTCGATATCACACATAGACCAAGACGAAGACGGATTTCCTTGAGCATGAGTTATTAAAACTTCAAGATTGACCAGCTTGTCATCTCAATTCGTAAACGCGTTCAGATTCATCTGGTCTACACAATGCAGAAAGCACTTTTCATTTCGTGAAACGCCTCGGGCCCCTCTCCCGACGTATGCTGCGTTCGTTCATCTCTTATGCTTTTCATTCAACCATCGCGTAGATGATCCATCATCCATCATCCACAAAACAACCTCCCTGAGAAATGATTAACGCATTCGTGTTTTACACAGCACTAACATTCATCTCAAGTCCCAAAGGCTTTAGAGGTTGTAAGTATGTGGCCCCATACTCCAGAATCGAAGAAGAAAATGTATTAGGAGAAGAACATATCACTGTTTCTTCTTGGATTTCTCGGTCGTCGGGCTTGACGGAGCAGCCCCCGACTTCTCCATCTTTTCGAGTTTCTCGAATTCCTCGTTGTCCTTGCGCTCGGCGTACCACTGGCCAGCTTGCAAGACCAGTACACCCACGAGCACGAGCGCGAGGATCGTGTTGCTAGCAGCGAGGACTTTAAGGCTGTCCTCGCGCCCCAATATGATCTCTCCGCCCGTCAGCGGGTCGCCCCCTTTCCTCCCGATGCTCGCGGCGGCGGCGGGGTCGAAGTCGTCGCGGGTCCATGCGCCGGCACTGACGAGACGCAGGCCCTTGACAATGTTAGCGACGTAGACGCCCACGCCGATCAGGTACAGGACCAGGGAGGCGCCGTCGAACAGCATGTTGGACTCGGAGGCGCGGAACAGCTTGATGAAGAAGCCGAGGAAGCCGACGCCGACCATGATGCTGAGGACGCGCGCGATCAGGGGAGGCGACTGGTGGATGAACTTCAGGTGCGTCTCCAGCTGGTCGAGGTACGCGGGCGAGATGGGGTCTTTGGTCCAGAGGAGGGGGAAGTCGTACGGGAAGAAGGCGAAGAGGATACCGAGGAAGAAGCAGGTCGCTAGAAGATGGGTATGTTAGCATTATATATTTTTGAGGTATATACTTCTGTAGACCGCGTCGGTATGGGAGAGCTATATAGTCCATATTGTCGCCTATCCTATTTGGTTACACTACGGGGGAGGAGTTATAGAAAGAAATTCCAAGTAGAATACATACGGCCAATAATTATGAAAGTCGCAAAGGAAGACGACCCCCGGTAGTCCTTAGACCGGGTGTTCTTGTTCCAATCCACCCATTTGTCAGGCATGATGACGATGTGTGCGACGAGATGCGACGAGAAAACTGCGAGGCTACTTTCAAGTACGTAATGCGACAGCCGAGAGACTCCCAACTAAAAAGAGGTTTTGGGGTTTGGTGAGTCGTGTGCAAAGATACTTTTTTTATTTTGTAAGATTTTGTTTTGTTGTTGTTTTCCTTAACCGACTATCGGCCGCATTCACTTTTCTCGGCGTAGCTGAGGAGAAATGAATGAGAGCTGAGAGAAAATCAAATTGGTGGTTGCAATCTCTGTAAGGCTAACGACCTTGGAAACAGGCTAACAACGAGCTACCTATGTAGGTACCTTCGTATCTGCCTCGGCGGTGGGGTTCGATAACGTTAGGTGTCAGCAATTACGTATTAGGTACGTACATATCTATGTATTAGGTAGAGTATTATGCATGTACTGCGTATAGAAGCTGAATCTTATTAAATCATTGATTGATATGGAATCTAATCTGGAAGACTGGAAGATACCCGTCTCATACCTACATACTTCTCCATGCACTCACTATATAAGCGTGATGAGCGAAGTTGGTCCGCAATTTTCACTCATCCACGCATCAATAGATTTCGTATAGAAACGCCCGATTCGTTTGAATCTAACATCTGACCCTGGCTCTTCTTCTAACATGAGATACACGGTATTCGGCACGTGGTTGACATATTCCGATGCGCACAACGGAACGCACACGCCTTCGATCTCTTCCGCTTCCGTGAACTTCTTAATCAAGTCCGATGTATCGAGACTTAAGCGCCAGCTTGTGTCCTTTCCCTCGAAATAGCACTTCGCCTTCACCTTGTCGGTAAATAGTTGAAGCTTCTTGGACCGTCTCTGCCACCGGAAGTAGCGCAGAATGCAGTTGATGTCAAGCTCTGCGGAACGCAGGAGTCCAGTAGGGTCACCGCCAGGAGGTTCCGTTACGATTCTTGATTCGACAAGTTCAATGAGCGGTTTTGGCAGGAACCTATAGAAGTACACGCCGCCTCCCACGATCGAAGCCCAGCTCCATGACGGGGCATATGATGTATCACGTCGGACTTGCACCTCCTGACTAGCTTTGCTCCTCCATGAAAGTTCCATGTGGATCATGCTCTTCCACAGGCCAGCCAGATACACGTCGGAAGTAATTTCTTGAAAGGTTTTAGCGATGCCAGACATCGCAATCAGTTTATCCGACTCATTCGTGAGGTTACAGGATGCGTATTTCGAAACGAGGGTACCCCAATCGGCACGATGCTGCCGCATGGCACCCATAAGGTTACCCCGGGGCGAACCACACTCGAGTTTCTCTATTCTATATCTCGCCATTTCTACGGTAGAGGCTTTATATGTTCTTGTCGTTTTCTCTGTTTTCCCCCTTACATTCAAAATCATAAAGTCTTCCATGGGGTCCGACTCGCAATAAGTATGTTCCAGGCACTCCCAGTATATCTGATCTCTTGTAAAGTGGACAATACGCGGAGCTAGGAACCGTTCCTGTACGACCCAGCCTCGTGTGCCGAGGGGCGTGTAGTCAACTTCGTCAATGTAGGCCGAATCATTCCATACAACAAAAGAGTGATAATTTACATCCACCACGAACGGAAATAAAAGTCTAGTATCGGGCCTTCTTGGGCCGAAAAGGCCGATATTGCATGGATCGAATGACGAAGACGCCGCTGATATATTGCAGAACGAGTGGCGGTAAATATCCACCATGGTGCCGGCCTCTCGCTGCCAGTCACTCTTCGAATCCTGAAAGATGCACAACGAGTCGATCCAGATATACCTATAGCCTAGGCGACTAACCAGCAGGGCCGCGTCACGAAAAGCAGGATACAACTCATCGAGCGAAATCCCATTCCGAATATGACGCTCTGTGTCCTTCAAAAGTTTCGGGATTTCATTCGAGTCTCCCCAGCGGTGAGACAAAGTCCAGTATACCGGCTTTGGAATAGGTGGTGACGTTTCAATCTCGCCTCGAGTTAGGACTTCGTCTCTATTCCGTAAAAAGAGCATGCCGTGCTCAGCCTCCTCGACGTCGATGATACGGTTCGGGAAAAAGGGATTGACTTTCGAATGAGAAGCTCCACAGTATTTATGGTCATTCTCGCAGGACGATATCCAAGCTTGAATTATATGTGACGATTGATTTGACTCTATGTTAGGGCCGAGAGCAGACCAAGGACGAGCTTTGAGACTTCTTAATAACTTCTGATATTTGGCTATTCCAACATACCGACTGTCTGATATAGAGACTAAACCGCCATGAGTACCTGTCTAGGCAATACAATACTTCGGAGATGGTGTAAAACATACCCACGAGTTCAACATCGGCAGCCCAAGAGCATTTCACATAGAAATACACCCGTCCAAAATATGGAACCTTATACGAGATTTTGAACTCGCCCAAACCGGAACGCTCTTCAGCGTATTCTCCATCGCCTACCCGAGTCCGATGTGGTATATGATGCTTTTGCCATAACCAGGTGCAGAGAAAACAACCAGAATCTTTACTCGCCACGAAATCCTGATACTTCTGGTGGTGTTGGTGGCTGCCGTGTGAGTAGGGTGGTCCAAAGTACCAACGAGAACACGACGTGCAGGTCTCGCATAGTGTTCCTTCGACATCTCCCATAATTCTATAGAATAAGTTTCTCGCAAATCTAATCATGAATTGATTAAAATTGCGAAAAATTTATTCGAAACACAAGCTGGGGAGATTCTGACTGTTGCACCCCTGAATTCAAAATTCTAGAGTTATCGCCTTTTAGTCGTTGAACGGGTTTATCAATGAAGGATGCCCAATTTAATGGAAACAATCTGATCTAACCCTTCTTTAGTTAAATCATTTCTAGTTCCACTAATTTAGCGACTATAGACGAGACTCCGTAATATACATTACTATCACCATCAACATCTTCGGGACCAATTCTCGACAATGCCGAACACCATCATACCTAGGTCATTGGGTTACATCACCCTGAGCGCAAATTCTCAGCTAAAGTGCTCATAGGTCTAACGAAGGTGGCCGACAATAAGCGTAGGCAGAGGCAGGTAAGTGATATGCATATTTGCATAGTCATATATTAACGGGATTTCTCAATGGCTAGAGAAGCTGCATCTAATCTAACTGCGCAGTACATATCCTCTATACCGATCCATTACCTCTAGGCTCTAGCCCACTTCAAGTCTCCGGGTTTAAATCCATAGGAATATGACACATTACATTACACTCACTAAACCAACCTCCTGAAGGGGTGAGCCTCGGTGTTAAACACCCATTCATCTAAGTCTATGAGATCCGGTTCGCTAAAAATTAAATAGAAATATCTATAGCACTTTTTATTAGCGATGGTCTAGAGCCAATGATACCATTATAAAAGTAGAAGAGAAAGAGTAGGATTTGACTTACTTCAGTGTCTCGCCCATCCAGAAACTCTCCATCGAGTCAATCTTTTCCGGGTTACTTTTGACAGTCACGTCGCTCAGAGCGGCATTCGCCAAATGGGTCTTTGTATGCTTCTGGATAGCCTGGAACATGTCCCAAGCCGACTCGAGAAGATCCGGACGGCCGGTGACGCGGTACAAGATGAAGACGCTTTCTATAGCCTCCGGTCGTAGGATGTACTTAGTTTCAGGGATCTGCGTGAAGCCCTTCGGAAGCCTTGACTCGGATATTATTTTGTCTGCCTTGGCCATATCGGTGACGTCGTCTTTGCCGGCCTGGTGCAGCACAGCTCGTTTCCATAGGGACTCGTCCCACTCGCATTCCGTCGCTGATTTGCAAGGGACCATGAAAAATGTCTCGGGCATGATTCCGAGTGGCATTGCTTTATACGTCCATATGCAGCCGTCCACTAGCTTTCTAGCTGCTTCCAAGTGCTCAGATTTGTCAAATAGTTTACCACCGACTGCTAACATCCCTCCGGCGAAACAGACCAGATGCTGGCCTTGGTGCTCGAAATCTATGGACATCTTTCCTTCTTCCTTTTCCGTGTGCAGAGTACCCGATATTAATATATCAGCTGTGTCTGGAACCATGGGCCGGAAGAAGTTGTGCTTCATTGCGGTTTTCATCGATTCCTCATACATGGTCTGGTAAGAGGGTATGAGTCCGCCTACGAGAGCGTACATCTTGGGCAGGTACTCATAGGTGCTATCTGCTAGTGCCCCAAGCCCGAACGTATTGTCGAGATTGAATTTCTCGTCTCGGGGGTTAAGCGTGAAGGGCCACATGCCGGGTAGCTGAGTAGTGCTCTGCTGCTGCTCGAAGATCTCCCTAACCCTCTCGGCGGCGTCAAACCATTTTGGGTCCCCTGTTATTAGAGATAGGCGCGTGAACTCCATGCAGAAAGACCCAACCTCGGCAAGCAATGCCGACTCATCTGCAACCTGCTGTCCTCCTTGCACGGCAAAGTCGAAATCCCAACGAGTGACCGGCATGCGGTTCGGCGTATCAAACGCCTTGTAGAGCATATCGCCAACTTCTCTCGCCTTGCGAAGCAGCCTCTGGTCGCCGCTCAGGTCATATGCTGAAAGGAAACCTCCCAGATAGCGAATGGTAGTCTCAAAAGCATTCACGCTTTCGAGTGAGCTGGTCGTAAAGTTGATTTCGACCACAGCAGCAACAGCTTCCTCAAACTCTTCTTTTAGCGACATGATCCACAGTGTATCTAAGCTGTCAACCAAGGTGGCACCCCAGCCTCCAAACGTGTCTTTGGATTTCCCACTAATAGGGGCTAGCTCGTCGTTCATGAGTGCTTTGATTTTATAAGATTTCCAGCAGCGAATGAATGCCCCCCTGACGGCATTCTGCCTTTTGATTCGGATGGTCGCATCTTTCTCTGACTCTCTGCCGAAAGCCTTCTGGATTTTGGGGAGTTTCCGTGGTTTGCCTGTCGGCAATTGCCTCATGTCTTTAACAGGATAATGCGTGGGCAATTTCCGCCAGAAATAGGCCTCATCGTTGATGAAGTTTACATCGAAGTGAGGTCTTCGCGCCGATCTTCCAGAGCCGGCCCACCTATAAATATCCTGGCCTGTCGATGTATAATAAAACAATAAGAGCACAGATGCGATCCCAAGAGGGAGCCAGAAGCGTCGTCGCAATATCATATTCGCGAAGAGCTTAAGTGATGGAGATATCGGGACAGGTCCAGATAGGGAAGAGGGATATTAGAGAAATCATCGAAAAGAGCGACCGTTGCTGTGTGTTGTAGTGAATTGGCGGAAGTCCGTAGGAAACGAAAAACAGTTTCACATCTGATATTCACGAATCAGCCTCACGAACTTTCCCCTGAACATCAATTTGATGTTTGCAGATTTAAGTAATGATATTCGCCCATTCCAACCCATTCTTGACCGTTCACCCCCTTCCCCACGTAGGTACGTACTCGACGATTAAGATTAACAGTGATCCGGTTTCTACGTCACTCCCTGTCTTCCAACTTTATTCTCAGTGCATACCTACATACATACATAACATAACGTTTCCGATTCCCGATGTGCATTGCTGAGCGTTTCATTAAGGGCAGGCATAAAAAACTAAAAGTTTAAGTTTTGATGTGCTAACGGTTTAAACAGGTTTTGCTAAAACGCTATTTTTATATCCCAGCAGTGCAGCAGTAACAACCAACTCCTTTCCTTTCCATTCTTTCTCTTTACGAGAATTATCCATCTGCTTTTCTTCTTACGCTATTCTTACAAATGAGTTATTCTTAAATCTTTTTTTTCCTCCCGTGATGCTAAATTCTTCAAGCAAAAGTGTAGTTATGATGAGCTCTGACGTGGAAACATCTCAAGTTACAGATCCTAAGCCCAAACTGAGTTCAGACTTGAAATCCAACTCAACTACTACGAAAACGAACTGTGATTCTTCTGATTAAGCTATTCTCGATATGAATACAACTGAATATGACATTTCAAACAAAAATATTAACACAAGATACTATAAGTGTCACTTAAGGCGACGACTATGTTCAGTTCCACAACGATTGGTCAACACAGTCGCAATTCTCTTTTGAAGATGATATAGTTCAATCATACTATATTCATATAGTGAAGGATATGGAACATCCGTCCCAATTGAATCGTGATATTCGGTGTTGTTTGGGATGCTTCTGATTCTATTCCAAAAGGTGTTTACCAAATTTCCTATTACACCCTCATCTCACTAGGTACCTACATCACATAACTTATCACAATGAAGTGAATTTATAGAGCTCAATGACTAATACTAATCATAGCTTATATTATAATCACTATTGTAGAGTAGGTAGTTAGAAATATTTCCAACTCAATAGGAAAGAAGCTTTACTGTCTGGTGTCTCCTCTAATACCTATCAAAGCTCCAAAAGGGGTTAAGGGGTTATTACCCCAAATCCACCCCCCTTTTTTTCTTCACTCATTTTACCGCGACCCAGGAAAAGGCAACACAGCAACCCCCCTCAACCCATCTTTGCTCTTAGCTCGGACCCCAAACACGACATCATCCTTACTCATGGGCAGCACGGCCTGTATAGCCGGTCCAACATCCAGTACTCCCGTCCAAAATGGAGCACTCGTCGGTCGCCACACAACCTCGTACCCGCCACCATACCCAGCCGTAGGAGCATCCCAGTAGAGTGTCGTGTTACTACTCAGCGCCGCCGTGTCAACCCTCACATTGATTGGCGCCCCCGGCCCCGAAGCCAGACTCCACAATGCCGCGCCGTTCACCTTTGCTACGCGCGCCACGTATTCGTAGTCCACGAATTCAGGTAGGTCGCCGTACTGCTTTCCGCTGTCATCGACGCGCACGTCCTGGTGTTGGTGTGCGAAGTCCTCATGTGGCTCCGTAAACCGGGCTGCGGGATACCCTGCTTCAAGGAAAGGCCGGTGGTCGCCGCCGCGCAAGTACCGGTCCAGGCGGTATATGACGGATACGTTCATGCCCGTAGCGGCGTTTTCGGCGACCTCCTTGACGAAGCGTGCTAGTTGCCGAGCCGGGGAGTCGTTCTCCCCACCGATCGTGAGACGTGTCTCCCGCGTCTCGCTGTCCTCGACCTCAAGTGGCGGGAGACCCTGTGCAAATAGCCGTATCACGTATGGGTCATTAGACTCGCCATTCATGCCTCCTTTAGGCGAGCCCACGATGTCGTTTGTGAACATGCCTTCAACCTTTACTCGGGGTCCAGTTATCGGACTCATGTCAGCTTGTTGTAGTTTACCGGCTTAGGATCACTTGAAAGGGGCCAGATACTTTTCTACCACCAGTGTCCTAGGGACAAACC
Source organism: Jackrogersella minutella (assembly GCA_022578535.1). Classification (NCBI taxonomy): domain Eukaryota; kingdom Fungi; phylum Ascomycota; class Sordariomycetes; order Xylariales; family Hypoxylaceae; genus Jackrogersella; species Jackrogersella minutella. The sequence continues at coordinate 95,005 of MU388243.1, forward strand.
GAAAAAGAGCACATTTAGAAAGCCAGGTTTCTACAACGCATCCTCCCAGAATAATATAGAATAAACATAAACCTACATTGACCCTCGGCGTCGCATTACTGTACGTCTGCGCCAAGAACTGCGCGCCGTATAGTCCCTGCTCCTCCCCTGCTACCGCCACAAACGCAATACTCGCTTTCGGCCTCGGGTACCGCGGCTGGGACATGATCCTCGCCAACTCCAGCGAGATGGCCACCCCCGAGGCATCGTCGTCAGCGCCAGGCGCGTCGTCCTCGTAGTTCAGCGGGTCGGACACGCGCGAGTCGTAGTGCCCCGACACGACGTACACGCGGTTGTCCTCGGACCCGCGCAGGGTCGCCACGACGTCGCTGATCAGCGTCGGGAAGAGGATCCGGCCGCCGTCCCGCCCCTGCACGTACCCCGCCGTCTCCACGGCCAGCCGCCCGTCGCTCGCGTCCGCGTGCCGCCGGAACTCGCCGTGGATCCAGTCCCGCGCCGCGCCGATGCCGCGCGTGCTGCAGTTCTGCGCCGACAGCGTGTGGCGCGTGCCGAAGGACACCAGCTTCAGCACCGTGGCTTCGATCTTCGCCGCGTCCACCTGCGCTAGCATGGACTCCAGGTCCGCGGACGGCGCTTGTGGCTCGTTGGGGACGCCGACGGTGTTTGGCGGCCAGCTGGATGCTGCGCAGGACAGCGCGCCAGGGACGTCCGCTCTAGGCTGGAGGAGCACGCCGGCGGGGTTGGGTGATGTGAGCGGTACTGCGCTGCCCGCGGCCGCGAGTGCGAGCGTGGCAAAGATAACAAGTTCCATGATGACGGTTACGTACCCAGGTAAGTACGGAATAGATAGTAATGGGGGGGGGGCTGGTCCTCTTATAACCTCAATCCATCAATCCTACTTATTCTGACGTATAAGTAGCCAAGACAGCAGCAACATCGGCAGTTTCCCCGTTGCTAGCTCGCCATACCATCATCCCCGTCAATATCATCAGCCCTCCCCCCCCCTTCGGCTGCGTCCGAAGTGGGAGGTTGCATGCATGCAAGCAAACACATCGCCGCCCCTTCGTCCTTTCCCCTCTTGGATCCCTAATCTGTACACAACTCTAGGTACTCGATAACATGAATTGCCCAATCACACAAACCCCACAGACGCTTCTCTGAAGGTAGGGCAGTCTGCATGGCTTGGCGGGCCCGAGTATCTTCTGAATCTGGAAGCTGCTGAGGGGAAAGAGGAAAGCGCCTAGATTGCTCGGCATCGATCGCCCGCAGGCCGGAATCTTGTGTTGGGTATGCATGGCGCTGTTAGTGCGTCAAGGGGAGATGTAGGTATGTAAATAGACAGGTACCTATAAGCACTGCCAAGCGTGAAGCATCGCACCATGACAAAACACAGCGATATACAGTCAAACCTGGCCATAACGAATTAATAAAAACACGGGTTTGGATTCGTTATGGCGAATATTCGTTATGGAATGAATGTACTGTATACATGAATTTACTAGGAAATCCCATATAGTTACTTGTACCTATACTGTGATCCTAGTTGAGCTATGTAATAAGTAGTATTTCCTTCATATTGTGCCTTATATTATGCTTTAAACGAAAAAGTATATTGACCATAACGAATTTTTTTGGTGGTGAGTTGAAATATCTAACGAATTTCGTTGTGGAAAAGAATTCGTTAAACTACATACAAAATCGTTGTGTACCGTAGATAAATTCGTTATGGCGAATATTCGTTATGCAAGGTATTCGCTATGGCCAGGTCTGACTGTATAGTCTTCACGTACACCCAAGATCAACCAAATCACTCAGTCAGAATCGATGAACCCGAACAGCGAATCCAAGTCATCGTCAATAGTAGCAGTAGTAGTAGCGCGCGTCCTAGACGCCCGCACCTCATATATGTATTGCATGAATTACCACTACCTACACGAGGCCCGGTTTCGAAAACGACTTCCTCCATTAACATTCTTCCGCCGTTTTTCCTCCCTCCTTGTGCTTTCCTCCCTGGGATTTGGTATCATTTCGTGCCTTCTGAACCCTGCTCTAGCGATGCACCGCGCAAAAGATGATTTGCTAACAAAAGTCTCAACAAACAATAAAACAAAAAAGAACGGCAAGGGGTGGGGGGAATCTAAGAGGCAATGCGTCTTAGTCTGCCTGGTACGAGATATGTCGTATCAGATAGCAGGCATAACAAGGGTAATAAAAATACAACGAGAGAAAGGGGAAAAGGGGGGGAGGGGACCGGCTTAGATAGGCGGCTGTTGAAGTACCATCTCAGACAGTGGAGAGATAAAAACCGGGACAAGAGTAGCTCGCTTGTCTATGCTGTTGGAAAAGGATCGTGTGTGTAGTAGTGGTGATAGATAAAAAAGGGAGGGTCATATCATATAGTCGTACATCTCAAACGCCATGCTCGGACATCGTTATAGGATCAACCAGTGTCGCTGCGTCAGGGAGTAGGTTAAAAGACAAGAAAGCCTCCCATACCGAAAGTCCATTGCGTGATAGGAAAGAGCAAATTATTGCCCGAGTAGAAATGATCGCAGAGTTTGAATCCCGCAAGTCTAAGTAAACGTATGTAGGGTTAGAGTCCGTGTAGTCATAAGTCTACACCGCCATCTTGAGAGCGCACGGGTCTCTTCAGAGTTAACTGACTGAGGGAAAGCGTCCTAGCCGCCTTCCTTCTCGAACCATCCGCCTCTTCATCGCGAAGCTCTTCGCCGAAAGCGCCAAAGCCGTGTCCAGACTCCTCCTCCCGTGGCGTTTTGAACACCTCCGACTCGGTGTCTACGCCAGCAGTCGGGGGTTCATCCTCGTCATGCTCGAAGGCAGATACAGTGGAGTAGCTGGCAGATGAGGTGTCGAGCTTCTGCGAAGTTCGACATACTAGGTTGAGCCTGTGACTAAGCCTCGTCACCCGGGCCTCCAATGCTTGCCGCGCGTCCCGCTCGGTATCCAGGAGAGCTTTCAGAGTTGTATAGTAATCTGCAGTAAATGCTCCCGCATTCTCGCCCAGTAGTGCAGGTAAGCTCGTTGCACCACGAATCGTCGAATTAGACGTAGGTCGCGGGGGCGGTCTTGTCGAAGGGGGCAATGAGCCGATGAATGTGTTCCCATCCCCGAACGATTCGGTCGACTGCTGAGAGACGCTATATCTCGATGTGTGTTCAACATCGTGCGAGGACGCATGGTACCCCGCGGTCTCTGGGATTGCTGAGTCCGTCGGCGTGTAGGTTGTAGACTGTGCTATAGAGCTTCGAGTTGCTGCTCGGTCAGAAGTGTCCGGTACATAATTGTGAACACCGGGCACGACTTGGAACAGCCGAGTCACAAGCCCCTCCAATTTCTGATTGCGGGTCTCTAGGGCCACTATGCGATCTTCAAGACTGGCGGCTTGTGTAATCTTCATTCCAACCATTGGACCAAAGTTGAAGGGCTGCGGCGGCGTCTTTGGCGAAGTCTGCTCGGATGATTCTGCTGGAATTCCCACATCCGCTTCTGATTCCGCAATAGCATGATCATCGTTGTTCACAGTCGATGAGTTGGGCGACAAAATAGGCTGGCTATAGCTCTCCCTCCAATATCGAATCTCGTCACTACGTTTCCGTACCTGGGGATGACCGACCGTGACATCTTGAAGTTGTGATAGACTCCTCGACCTCCGACGGTGCGTGCGGCTATCGCTAGTAATGGCACGACCAATATCCTCAGGGTCATGTTCTTCCCTTGGTAATTCACCTCGTCCATGAGTACTAGCCGGCCTGGGAGATAAGCCTATTACCTCTCCATCGAAGTCTTTAATTCTCCCACTGAGGATCCTGTTAGATGATGCAGCTCTCCTCCGGATCAACACTGGATCCACTTGTAATGAGCTGCGAGCGCTAGTGATTGCTAACATATCATCGGGTCCGATCGAATGAGATCTTAACGCTCTGTCGAATTCTGTAATTGGCATTGAGGCCGACCGTTTAGGCGAGCTCTCTTTTCGAGCTGGATGCGAAGCTGACGTATCCTATGATACCCCGGTTTGTTAGTGTTTGCCATAATTTGACAGAGGTTGGCAATGAATTATTGCGGTGGTGCTCACATCTTCGTGTTGCGCAGGGTCGCCTAACCCTACAAAACGGCCCTCCGAAATAGATGTCCCACCTGTACTCTTCTTCTTTCGCTTAAAAAGTCTTCCGAGTGTAGACTTCAGTGTCGACTTCTTCCGCTGGGGTCGGTCTATGTCTGTGCCGTCGCTGACGGTAGAGTATCTTAAGGCGCTAGAACGAACTGTTCTATGTTGCCGCGGACTCGCGGAGGAAGTTGAAGCATGACTAGGTCCGGATGGGGTCACGGAATCTGCCTTTTCCGTCCGTACAACCTCGGAAGGTGTATTCTCAGATCTTGAGATACGCGGGTGGTCCTCGACATGGGGCTCGAGCTGCTCTGGTTTGCCTTCATGAGCCATTCCCGACCCTGGACTTCTGATAGGAAACTCATCATCCATCGGAATAGGACCGCTTATTCTACCGCGGACGGTAGTCGGATCAGGTTGAGCGGTTTTCGGTCGACCGACGCTGGTAGCAGGTCTGAACATACCCATGGTGTCTGAAAGGTGGCAAAGAAGGATTTACGAAATGATAAATTTGAAGAGATAGCGAACGACTAGAAATATAATAGCAATGATCGTAGTTATGGGGGGATTACGGCGGCCGGCGATCCATTTCTTGCCTCTCAGTACATTGTAAGGTCGAATTCGCAGGTGGTCACTTTGCTTTGGGAAAAGAGATCAGTCTCCTGCATCTCACATCGCCAGCAATGCGGCTCGACAGGACGTGGACGTCGATATGCGAATCGAATGATGAGAGGGGACCCCTCCTAGATTGTCACTGGGCGAGAGAGGGTGGCAAGAAAAGACAAACAAGAGTGAAGGATAGGTTATGAGGGGACCTAAGCTAGTTTATGGAATGGGGACACGGAAGGCCATGCGGCCACTACAACGCATGTTTTCAAAAGCTGTTCCTGCGACGGCGGACCATAAGACTCGTGCATATGTAAGTGAGCGAGTGGGATAGCAAGGATAGCAAGGCTCTGGGGGGGTGAGCGGATGGGCGGTAAACATATGGATAAGTCTCGATCCATGAAACGACCAATGCACAATAGGCGGCGAGCTCTGAAGGGTTTACTGCAACAATGTCTAATGAGAGATCGGCTCCAAGTGGTAGAATAAGAAGAAGCTAGGGCCGCAAAGTGACCTCAAAGAGGATTAGAGGAAAACTGGGATAGGTCGGGATGACGAAGGACCAGGGCGTTGGAATGCTCTGATATTGGGCCCAGGGGTCCTTGCAGTGAGATGAACCTTGCTCGGACCTTGCATGTGCAGTCGAGGTCCGTGTGTTCATCTGTCCGTGTGTTGGCTGAGATTGTCTCGATGGGACAAAAAGCTCCATGGCATGCGTCTCGCGCGAGCATAGAGACGAAGGGGAGGGGGAGTGGCTGTGACGAGTTTTGAGCTGTTTTCTGACATCGTATCGGAGTATACGACTATCAGAATTGTCTCAGATAGTATTATGTCATAGAAGATTATAAATTCCAGATAAAGCAGGCGAAGATGTAAAGGTACATATATGCAAGTTGACCATTTGAAAAGTTCCAAGGTAAAAAGTTGTAAAAGTTGTAAATAATTAAGAGAGAGAGCAGATAATTAAGCGAACTTGGTTATTTTAGCAAGGGAGTTCCACCTTAGCTAGTACGTACTAGTATAATAGCTCCCCAGCTCCCTGCAGAAAGACCGGATAGATACATGAATACTGCGTATACCTACACCAACATACTTTACATCCATATCAACAGTTCAAGAATCAACAGATTCCCATTGGAATGAGAAGCCACCATGCACACTCACTTTTAGCACCTGGTTTAGGTAACGCCATCTACCATATCTGGATTATGTCTGAACTAAACAAGGTAGCTGCCAATAGAACCGAGCCACGGAAACGCTTTCCGGTTGGGGCTTCACGACCGTTTCGTTTAAATACTTTCATATGTACAAGTATATTCAGATATCAACTTTGAATCCTTCGCTCTCAAGATGTAGATAAGAATAAACTTATGGCGGTCAGAATATGAGGACCCCCAAACCAATCCCGAAATAAACACCAAGATAGTGTACCTTGTGTACCTAAGTGCTATTAATTTGATGCTGTGAATAGGCATAAGATGTTATACATAAACGATAAGTAGGTATTTTCATAAGAAACATTGGATGTGTATCGAAATTCGGTTTATGAAGCACCTATAAACGGAAGTTCATAGTAAAACATCAAGGCGTTCTCCAGCCACACTATTCTAAACCAAAACAGTATCATATATTAGGCACCTACTTAAAACATTTCCATTGTCCAACGTCAAAAGCCTGAGCGTGACACGGTCTTTAGATAGATCTTATACTATTAAGAAATCAAAGAGAACTTTAGGTGCTGAAATCGAAGCTTTGAGTCTAGCCGCATATCTAAGTGTGCAATAGTCTACTGCCCTACATACCACCATTTTCGAACCTCAACATCTTAAGGAATCTGGCCCGAATATCCGCCAAGCTGAACCCAAGATTAAGCACGGAATACAGATCTAACTACTAATAAAAAGTCTAGCGAACTCCGCCCAAAACGGGGCAGCCTACTCCATTCTCGTCCCTTTTATTTTGCACCACGTTCCTCTCCGCCATATCCGCTCTTACATGCTTACTTATCAATCTCTGACGAACATTGCCAAGACTAGATACATATGTACATACATCACGACACACACGAAGAAGGGAATGACCTTGATACATCATACACCTTAGATACACCACTCCACGACCCATGGAAGCACGCCGCGTTTGATCTGCCAGGAACATCTGGGGGAACGCGAATCCTGACATAATTACGAAGTATAGGCTAGGATATCCCTTAACAAAGATCTCTCGTGACCGTCAACGTGTTCGGCGAGCAAACGTCAATGCAGCGGAGACTATGTTTATGCCATGATAGAACCCCATAGGTATGCAATTTCAAGACAGGGACGGAGACAGGCAGGTCAATGATAAGTTGATGTTGGTGGTACTAATGTATTGGTCCCATATTTGTATGAACACCGGGACACAATACGTAGTATGGCTATGCGGTTCACGTATTCGCCAGCGCTTCCAGGTTATTATTTTAGACGCGAGCAAAATATTAATCGAGAGAAAGAGAGAGAGAGAGAAGCTCGCTTCCAATGCGTAAGTATCTCCTGTCTCTTGCATCGAGTTGCTGCATTGGACGTTATCAACGCTACCTGCCTGCATATGTAGCATGCAGACTATTACGAAGCCAACATCGAACCAAGACCCAAGAGTCGCAGAGAATTTCTCCGAACCGCTAAGGCATGCAGGTACAAACGATGAACCGGTGATGATTTTCGGTTGCAACGAGGGGGAGGCTGTGCAATGTATCGATGTATGTTATGTTGTTGGTATGTATGTGAAGAGAAGGTTATTTCTACGAACGTGTTATCCCATATCGAAGTTCGCCGATGTAATATGGGAAAACCTCGTTTACCCTTTAAAAGAAATAATTTATTCATATTAAAAGGTTTCCGTCAAAGCGGTAAATTTGGGTTATGGGAAATCAACGAACCTTCCCTCATTCCCATTCTTCCCATTCTCACCCATCTGGCACCCGGAAATATTCTGGTGGATGAATAATAGGTACCACAAGATTTGTCCTTCTCATTTTAGGCCTAGCCCTGTGGATCTCGAACGGTCCGCCCCCGCTACGAAAAGAGCATTTCTGAAACAGCAGGGATACATCCATGGGATACAAATCCTAGGCGTTACCATACCGTCACAGCGTCACCGTCTGATGTTTTTCCTTCTTTCCTTCTTTCCTTCTTTAGGTATTTATTACATTTTGTATTATTCGAATCCCCGACATCAACGGCGCCGAAGGTACCAAGTAGTTGAGCACATACAATGCAGTAAACCAGACTAACAATTTCTGCATTAAAGCCAAGCTGGGGGTTCCTTGACTTCTTCAAGCCTTCGAAGAATCTACGCATCCCGCCGTTATGGTCCAAGTATTGCACTCCATGTCCCTTATGCGTCGTAAAACAGATTCTGTCCACCTTGCCCTACCGAGTCCCGAGTACAAATCCACCTAGGCATGTACTGTTGAAACCCCTTGTGCAAAGAACGTTTGGCCGTTGGAGGTGACATGAGAAAAGAAAAAAATCTACGATATGCGAGGTAACCTTTTCTTAATAAAAACAAAACATCACACAACCAGGAAAAGTCGACGTAGGTTCGGCAAGTATCGCAGAGTCGCATCCACCAGTTCCAGTCACGAATCATTTGCCATGCTATGTAAAATTTCGGATGAACCCCCTTCCATTTCACGGTCCCAAGGGGGCCGAAATATTAATAAGGTTGAGTCTGTTCGCTTGGGGCCTAATGGGTCTTGACCGCACCATGTGTTCGTCACATCTCACACTTCTATCGAAGCCGAATCGACGTAGCGAAGATCTGCATTGTTTTCCAGCCAGTCCATCCAGTTATTGAGAAATTTGCTTCCTCTGCTTCCGTCAGATGTGATTTCTAGAAATTTATGAAACGACTTAAAAGGAGTCTGAGCGTGAATTGTGGTGGAGCCGATCAATCCGAAAGAATATTTCGGAAAGATGAATCCAGCCGGATAAGAGACAGGTATGTCTGTTATAGCAGGATACGACGTAGACATGGGAGGTAGCATAGGCAGATAATAAACAAAACTTACCGTCGAACGGTCTCCGAGTCGCCCACGACGACAAGTGAGCGTTTGGGTCTCGTCATCGCAACTAGTAGAAAACCATTAAACTCATGTCCTAAGCGTAGAGTATCTCTCGACTTACCATTGAGACGACGCTTCTCACTTAGAAAGCCGACCTCCCCTTGAGTGTTGCTCCGTACAAGACTGACAATCACAGCTTCCTTCTCTCGGCCTTGGAATCCGTCCACGGAGCCGAGTTCGATCCCGGGGAATGCCTCCTTCAGGGGGGCTAGAAGGCCAAGCTGTAAGCGTAATTAGTGAGCACCCCGTATAGGCGCACATATTGATGAAAACCCGGAGAGTTTGAAAGAAAAAGAAGACATTGACATGGCAAACCACCTACCTGTGCATTATAAGGCGTAACAACCGCGATGTCCTCGGGTCTTACCCCCGCCTCGACCAATTTCTTGACATGCTGCCTCACCAGCGCAGCCTCCATCTCATTGCTCTTGCTCTCGCCAAACAGCGACCTAGCCGTAGCCTTCTTCTTCGCGTCACCCTTATCCTTGCCCTTGCCATCCTTATCCCTATCCTCCTCCTCCTCATTCTTCTCCGGGTAGTCCCCTCCCTGGGTATCCATGAAGATCACCGGCTCGCCCGTATCCTCCGTGTCCTCGACCTCGTACTCAAGGTCCCTGAGCAGCCTCTCCTTGACCGCCTCCGCGGCCACCAGTTTGCCCTCGTACAGCTCGTCCGACGGGAACCGCATGATCTTCTCGTGCATGCGGTACTGCGTCGTCAGCATCCTCTTTATGGCCGGGCCGTGCAGCTTGAGCAGGCGGTCGAACAGCGTGGTCTCCAGGGTCGCCCCCTTTATTACACTCCCCTCTCCTTTCCCACCTTCCTCCTTCTGTCCCTCCTGGCCCCCTTTCCCCTTCGGCTTGACCTTAGTCTTAGAATTCGTCGACTTGACCGTAGGCGGCAGCTGCAAGTGATCCCCAGCACAGACGGCCTTCCTCGCCGCGAGCAGCGGGACCCAGCACTGCGCCTCGAGGGCCTGGCTAGCCTCGTCGACGACCACAACATCAAAGCGCTCATTCTTAAGCTGGAAGCCGCCGGCGCCGTGCAGCGTAGCGAGGACGACCTTACTCCCCGCGACGAGCGCGTCCACGCAGCTGCGCTCGCGCTGCCTGAACTCCTTGCGCAGCTCCTTGAGGTCAGCATAGACGGCCTTGCGCTCCCGGCCGCTGCGCGTCTTCTTGAGGGACGCCTGCCTGGCGTCCATCTCCGCGCGCACGTCCCGCACGATCTGCCCCGGCTCCGACGTCTGCGTGAGCACGTCGAGCGAGTGGCCCAGCACCGACGGCAGCAGGCGTGCCGGGTGCCCGAGCCGCACGATGGGGACCCTGTGGGGAGACAGCCGCTCCACGATGTTGTCGACGGAGATGTTGGACGGCCCGCAGACGAGCACGCGCTGGTCGCGCTTGACGAGCTGCAGGATCAGCTCGATCAGCGTGTGCGTTTTGCCTGTCTGCTGAATGTCAGGTTCTGTCCTCTCTGAAGCGTAAGACCGAGGGTACTCACCCCAGGCGGCCCGTGGATCAACGCGATCTCCCTAGACGCGAGCGCGAACCGAATAGCGTCCTTCTGGGAGTCATTAAGCGTGGGATCGAACCACTCGACCTTGCCCTCGCCGACCTCCGCATCCGTCGCCAGATCCACCGGCACAGGCGACGGGCTCGCAAGCCCGAACAGCACGCGCATGAAGCTCGAGTACTCGCTCTCGGGCATATCCCTCATTTTCTCCATGACCTGGTTCATGCGGCGGTAGGTAACATCGTCCGCGAGCTTAACCAACCAGACCCTAGCCGAAAAAGCCACATTATCCTCCTTATCCTCGTCAACCGCCACGGCGATAGCCTCCCTCTTAACCCTCGTCACGACGCCCCTCGCCCCCTTCCGCTCCAGGTCCTTGACCTCGCGCTTCTTGGCGCTCCCGGCGGGCTGCTCGGCCACGAGCACGATGTCGCCGGGGCGGAGGCCATGCGCGGGGAGCTCGCCGCCGGTGGCGCCGTCGGGGCCGAGCTCGACGACGGTGCGGCCGCCGAGCCCGGTGCGCTGCGAGGACAGCGTCAGGTTCGTGACGGCGAGCCCCGCGCGCTGCAGCGACGCCGGGCTCGTGCCGGAGATGAGGCTGCTCGTCTCCTGGATCTCGCTCTGCAGCTCCGCGTCCAGCAGCGCGAGCTGCGTCCGCGCGAACGCCGCGACGTCGACGGCTTGTGGCATGGTGGACGGGCCTGTGGGTGTTTGTACTCACGCAGGTCTGTCAGACACGGTTGGTTTCATTGGTGAATCGAAGTCAGTAAGTTTTAAGGCTAAGATGGCATTAAGTCTTGATGCAGATGTGTGTATTTGGTTGAATTTCGTTCGAGTTATGTAGACATGTAAGTTGTGAGTGGTGAAGTTTAGTGGAGTCGAGATTTGACCGATGAGAATTCATTATATGAGCAAGATGCAACTACAACTACCAAAATCTATGACAACCCAATCTCTAGCAATTGCATTATTACAAGAGTGATACATATGCTTAAACTTGAGATTTTTATGCTTGGATATCATACTATCATACTATTAAATGTTATCATTATTTAGCCATATGTCTTCGTTTCCAACTGCTACATAGTTCAACTAGATCCCATACCCGTAGGCTGCGTAAATAGAACCACAAACAAGCTGACGACTATGAGAGCACATGCGACTATGGACACTATTATTATAGTCCCCCTCGACGCCGGGAATTTCCCCTTAATCACCCACTGCTGGCCTTGGTAGTATCTACGATATCCCAGCAGCAGGATAAGAATAGAGATTCCTATAAATGTCGCGCCTAACGGCTTCCCAATACGACGGGTTGTCTCGAAGCGAGGGTCGTCTTCATCGTCGATCGAGGTATTCAGACGGAACAGTTGGGTGATGGCTATTCCAATAGACGCGAAGGAGAGCGACGTTCGAAGCCAGGCGAGAAATGTCCTTTCTGTTCTCGACTCGTTAGCTTACAGAAGCGCGAAGAGCAAGCAGAATAGGGGGGGTAGCAATTGAGCATACCCAAGGCCAAATGGTCCCTAGCCACGCTGCCCTTGTTTTCCAGTTCTACCGACCACAGGGCCCCAAAGTAATGTTTTAACCAGTGCCCCTTCTCGTTGTCCGCGTGGTGGGTTGTGCCATTTGTGGCATTCGTCGGTGGATGCTCAGGCTCTGGCTGTGGTATAGGCCGTCTATTCCTCGGGTTAGGCGAAATGTGGGTGCTTTGGTAGTTGGGAGCATTGTCGCGAGCTGCGGCGATGCTAGTGGTCTCGTCGGGGCCGGCGTCGTCTTCGTGGTCCGACAGACGCTGGAAGTTTATGCTCATCCTTGGACTGCGTCCTGATGCGTGGGAACCAATCGTGTCGGCGCGTTCTCTAGCGGTCTGAAAACAAGGTCGGTTTCGGTCAGAGAGTTACCCTATTCAATTGAAGGAGATGGATATTCGGAAAACAATTGGGTATAGCGTATACAGGTAAGTATGTAAGAGACTCGGGCTAGATGCTTCTTTTTTTTCTGGGCACTAGAGCCAATTGCAATATAGATTATGCAGAGGTGCATACGAACCTCGAGAATGCCATTGACCCTGTCGTGCGACGATAACCTCGATAGCGAATGCTCTGGTACGGGTGACGATCCTCGCTGGAGGTAGGGAGTAGATGGTCCCACCATCGGGGACCCGGAGGCCATTTGACGGATAATGCACAAGAGACGCCTCGTTCTCTTCGTTCTGTAACTTTTTTAAGTCTGGCCGTCGAAAAAGTCAAATGGATGCCATGCAAGCGCGAAGACTAGTATGCTAGGCATATTGGCATGAGGTGATGTTTTTTCTAAGTACATTTGATGATACATTAATTAGTGCAATTACTTAACCTTTTTAGCTTCGACAGATACAGACACCTATCTCGATCTTGCTTGCCATTTTTTTCATCATCCGCTACGTCATTAGCTTCCACTATAGGTAGGCATCTAGGCCCAGGACCTGCCCCCAGTGCCCCGGATTTGTCTCCATTCCCCATTTTCAAAACTCCACTACCTCCTAAAATAATCATCACATTGAATTGATCTTTCATTAAACAACGAGATGTCATCTATAATATAAATACCTACATATTTATTTATATTTCAATTTGACGGTATACTTCTAAGAAGCCGTATTATAGATCAATATGCCCTAACATCTGGCTCGATTACTGCTTGATAATCAAGCCAAACTCCCCTTTTCTAAGTATCCCCAACATTCTATAAAACAGGCATATAGGAAGATGAGACATCGTGTACATTTTGACAGTCAGATTCCTAGTTACCTTCTAAATTTTGACAAGGTATACTTGCCACCTGATAATCTATTAACACTATTGTCAGATGTCAAGATATCTATAGTTCACCATTGGTTACATATATACAGCTCAGCAGGATCAAAATTATTATGCCCCTTTTCAGTATAAGGTATGGGTTCACTTAGATTTCTTGTCGAGATATTGCCGAGTATAGTAATAACTCTCAGCAAAGACATTGGAGTATTGGTTCTGCTTATACCTGGTTGAGCTGATAAGGTACCTAGGTATGAACACCTCCTCCGCCACCTTTGAAGACAGAAATATTATTGGATCTTTGTCGCTAGAATCACGAACTGGTCCAAAGTTAGTCTAATAAAAACCAGAAGAGAGAAGTTCAGAGAAACAGCCAATCTCGGGACTGACTCCAGGAGAAAATCACGCCCCTACAAGTGGAAAGTGATAGCGGGAAGGGTAGCAGAGACACCTCGACGGGTATTGCAATACTGCTTTCTAGATGCCTTAGCCCCCTATTACAAGCGCCGACAAGATAATTGAAAGTCGGGCCAGCATAGCTCTACGAGAAGTAGGGCCCGACTGAAAATGAAGCGAAGCCGCAATAATCCAATATTGTCAGACGGACGACTAACCTTCCCTTATCCTATTTACACGACGTCTTAGGAGATATCGCGTGAGGGTAATTCGCACCCTATTGTCCCCCCCGTTTCTCTTTCGCCGAAAGACGCATCTATACTATGCATCTCTCATCCCCGGGGGCTACTCTGCAATATCCTCGCTCGGCGATGGATAACATGGAATGGCGGTGAGGTCTCAAATGTCCAATTCACCTAGGTAGTTCCGATATGAACAACAGACCTATGAGGTCGCAAGAGGCAAGTGATTGCGAACCAGTTCTAGACCACCATAGATCAATTGAGCAGGCAACTCTAAGACGAATCATGCAACACGATGGCTTATAATCGACGTGGTCGCACTGCTTTTCGAAACGTCTATGCATAGCTGAGGTAGATGGGGGATATCGATCTCCAAGGCGTCGTTCGTCAAAATCGAAGAGAAAAGGACACATGCTCGGCGAGATGGAAGACCGACTGGGCAGTAAGAACTCGGCGGCGGCAAATTTGAGAGCTGAAAGTAATATTCCGCCCCAGGCCACGATAACACCTCGCGCTCAACTTCAGCCCGCCTCAGCTAGCACGCGCATTGTCGCGCAAGATCCGGAGGCAAACCCATTGACATCACGAACTCGACCCCGAGATCATGCGCGTCCAACATGTCTCCCTCGTCTTTCCACCCGCCGGATCCGAACGTAGCTTCTCCTCCACTCTTCCCATGGCCAACTCGACGAAGATGGGCAAGAACAAGCGGGACTCGAATGTCTAAGAATGCGGAATCTTGTCTTGGCCTCTCGTGTCTAAGACATACAAGTATGTTTTAGACCCTAAAAGCTTGTCTCTTACGTACCATGTACCGGGGCAAGATGCCTCGTGGCGCCGATAGCAAAAATAGCTTGGATCATTGATTTCTGTCTCAGATCTTTTAGGTCCGTTAGCACCTTATGCACGTTTCTCCCGCTCTCTCTCTCTCTCTCTCTCCTCTCGCGCGCCCTTCTGTCGTTTCACTGAATAAGTCCTAGATCGATAAGTCCCGGAACACAAGACCTCGAAATGACCCCATTTCACCCCCAATTCACTTATCGTCTATCGATATCCGACAGAGTGAACTGACTGAGCTGCTTCATCCCGTGCGCCCCTAGACCGAGACAGAGACAAAGACGCGGCAGCGCCTTCGTGCGAATATTATAGGGCATGGCGCTTTGGCTGGTGAGATGTGATACATTCGAACATATCGGGTGACCACTGGAGCAGCATACCTAAGGTGAGTTAACGCTCTATGTTTAACTTCATGCTTCTTCGGTCCTCAGCCCCAAGATATTGGGGTTAATTAATTAGGTCGCTGTGGCGTTCTAGGACCTCTTACCTGCCTATCGGTAGCCTCCCCTGTACATAGATAGAGAACTATAGTTCTTTTGGGGGGGTTCTGGGAGCCGTATTCGCCGTTCGGGGCTTAGGCATTGCGACTTATACGCACGTAGACGTTGCCAATGGCTTATACGAAGGGTAATTGCATGAAACTATTAGGTATACCATTCTTTACGATATTATTTACGCCTCATGTTGCAACTAGGCAGTCAACACTGCGATATACTAGTCCCGTATTCTTATCCATGTGTCATTTATCGTGTTCATCGAAATACATAGCTGAGTCAGTATTCCCTCCCCTATCTGAAGTGTAGGTATGCCCTAAAGTGCGAAATAGCCTCATAAACCACTACCCCTTAAAATATCATTAGAAAGTGACTAGAATAATCAGAGCTAGTTGATAGGTAACTAAGTGATACTTCAGCTCGGATTAAGGAGCTTCTTTGTTTGGCACCTGTACAGTTTTGTCCAAGGCTGCCTCGCACTTGAGAACATAGTTGACCCCCTTAACTGTCAAAAGAACAGCAATTCAAGACGCAGAGTGACTTGTAAGCACTTTCTCTTCCGAATATGCGGATTCATCACCGCAGGGTCACATTTACCACGACGACAACATGCTACTGAAAACCCTGCCTCCTATGTGACAAGTAGACATCGAAGTAGATACATCGAGAAAATCACCTCCCACGATGGAAGAACCTCAGATCTCCCTGCTTTAAATCAGGGGTACCTAGGCTTCTAACGTCATAAATAAGCTGACAGCAAACTATTAGAAACAGATTTCTTTGTATCAGAAACGGCACTCGACTAGTCAGAACTCTATGCTGGTGACGAAAATCATGATTCGTGAGATCAGACAGAACACTGCGCGTTTTCTGATTCGGGTACTTATGCGCTTGAAACAGATAATGGACGCCTTTGGGGGGGATATCAGCTCCTGGCGATCTCTGCGTATGGTGTTTTTTACACATCGAGGGGCCAACGTGAAAAGAAAAGAAGCGGTCAAGAGCAGAGCAGGATAGCCGTTGGGCCACAGGGAGAAATAAGCAACACACCAAGATCCTTTTCTGTAGCACACCAACAAACTAACTACACGCCAACCGGCCACCCAACACACACAACTCGCCCATGTGAAGCAATTCGTATCTCATCTACGACAAATATTCGAGATGTAAGAACTGATGATCACCACAGAAGAACAACGTATGGTACGATAGGTGATAAGCATTACATGTAGGAACGTGGCGTCAGCAATCACTTGCGTCTGAGTTTCACAGCATCGGGATTACCACTACGAGCAGTCGTGATCAGACTCGTAAAATCTGAGTCCAGAAGTCACCATCACCCATCTCCTCGACAAAGCCGTTAGGAGATTAGGAAATAAGCCACGTTATAACTCAATTTGGCATTATAAATCCCATGCAAGGTAAGCTTACTAACTACTTAGGTGAAATATCCTCTAAATAGCCTTCCTCTCTCATCCGAAGTTAAACCTGTTGGCGGTCTCACACTATTCCTGCTTCAGCGGTGGCCAGTTAATATGGCAAGAAGATCCATCGTGAGAAAGCAAATGCATGGCACTAGTGCCTAGATCTGTCTCGTAGCTGACACCATGGCGCCATCGACTCATATGATAGATTCAGGCACCGACCTCTGAGGATCGAACGGAGTTGAAATCCTCACCCAACGGAGCCGGTGGAAACCGCGCCGGCCCGCTAAGTTTTTTTTGTCGCCGCCGGTGAGTTGCATTCTTTCCCAGAGTAAGCAGCCTTGCGATGTGACCGTCGCCTCGCGGCTGAGACCATTGATTCGGTATCGTACCTCGTAAGGGGGGGGGGACTTCGACGCTTGTTCGTAGCGCAGGCCAGCCAGTTACGGCGCGGCGTAGGATTCGAATCGACCTACCATATTCCAAACCGAGCTGTTTATAGCAGCTACTATATCTCAAGTTGAATGGATTGGACATTGGCGGAAGCGGTGCAAGTCAGCAATGACCTCCTCCATAGCCAATAAGCAGAATAGTCTGGCTACGATTCTTAGATGTCGGTATATCAAAATAGAGCATAAGCATACAGCACACTAAACTGTATACGTTATGTGCATAGATAGGTAGTGGCTCAATATAGGTCGATGATCTCGCGACGGGGTCCAAGGAAGGATCGAGAGGATAATACTTTTACATGCTGTGTCAGCGAGCATGAGGTAGGCATGTACATATATCAGATTCCTCTTAGGAGAAAAAAAGAAACCAAAGCACTTTAGTGGCTACGATCCGCGCCGCATTATAGCTTCATTTCCTTGTACGCGCACTGGCATGCAGACTCCCTCCGCATCTATTTACCAGATCGGACCTTTCACGGCTAGGCGTACGACCCAAAAGGTTGGGTAGTACGGAATCCTGACAAACGCTTCTGGCCAGAAATGAACCCCAAAAAAGAGAGAGGGAGGCGGCGTGATCGAGTTCGACTGTGCCTTTTCATGTACGACACAATCAAGATGCAACCGCAAGCAACACACTAAAAAGATAGAAAATGAAAAAAAAAAAAAAAACGATCATGTCGAAATTTGGGGCATTGACCGAAGCTTGCTTACACCAAGATGGCCCTGAAGGATTCGTAGTGCTTAGACGGGAGAGGCGTCCGCCCAGTGAGATTCTGCCCGCTTTCGAACACACACGCACACACACACAATGGCCTCGGGAAGATCCCGCGATCTCGTCATATTCGTAAGTCTTTAATCCATGACCCTTGTTTCTTCTTTCCTCTCCCTCTCGATGACGGCATGACCATCCGCTTGAGAAAGGGAAGCGAGATGATGGGAAGATGGGTTTGCTCGCCCATTCGCCAAGGGTTGCTGCGCCCGCCACCCGTTCATGCAAGGCCGTTTCGAACGAAAAAGCGTATGTAGGCATGGAATGTTTAGATAGTGGCCTCAATTCTCCGAAAACAAAAATATCTATCTCCTGTCAAACCCCACACTATGCGGTGACGTCGGTTTTTGATTCTTAAGTTAAGCTTCTTTTTCGAGGTTGCTTTCGAGAGCCAGATAGGAAGGCTAAGGATCTCGAAGGATGTCGACCGTGGAATGTTTGTTTAACTCGGAGATCCCGCCTCGGCCAAAATCGAGAGCGGGGAGGGGGAAAAAAGAGGCACAGCTTTATTTTACCTATCTGCCTATGTAGAATTCACTGATGACAGTCCCGAGTGGGACGGGGTTCCATCATATTCTGCATACACACTTGCAAGGCTTCCTCGGAGTTGCATGTTCGTGGCGGGCGGTGACAGAGGGACGGAAGAACCCTGGCGGCGACAGGCTACGCTGCGAACTTGGACACAAGTTGTATGCGTGTGAAGGTGTGAAGACTTCCGCATTTGATGACCTCGCTTCCGAAACATGTTGGTTTTTGGGAAGCAGGAGTTGCAAACGTTCACCTGAGACTATTATGCAACTAGATTGTTTTGGAGAAGACTGTTTGCTTTCACGTCGAATTCTTCAACCAGTTTGACAGCTTTGTACTTTCCACTGCATAGAACCTTTAGCTCTGTATCCATTCTATACATATTTTCTTTCTCGGTCACGGGGGACAGCATCATCTGGATCCTACAAACTTGAGCAACTATCGTACTGCCTACACAAGTAGGCATCATAGGAAAAAAAAAAAAGCTATCATATATAGCATTATACATTCGCAATGGATGAAGTTGTCGTCATCTGTTCGGCCCGTAACACTTAGTAAAATTGTATTAGGAAGGTCATCTCATGTTGGTAACAAATTTTCTTTCTTCGAGAGGGAACAACAGAGTTTCATCGACTCTTAACAGACTACAAATATGACAGGCATCGATTGGAGGTGTGGCATATGTACTCTGGTAGAGAACACGTGGGGTGCAAGTCATAATGGTGATACTCGCAGCTAAGCGGTAGCATTGAAGATTATCTAATGCTTCCTCGTACCAAACTCAAAGGCGGTCTGTCTAGGCTTCCCGTCCATCCATTTTTCTATCATCTCATCAGGTATTCTAGATAGGCAATGAAACACTTGCCTTTGCACTTGACCGAGGAGAGTTGCTATTGCTAGTGAGCAATGTCCGAACTTCGATGATACGGTAGAATGAAACGTTGACGCATATGAGAAAATCTTATGATCACTATGATCCTTAAAGGGAATACCAAAGCATTATTTGCTCCGTACCGGCAGATTGACGGTACTGGTCTGGCCGTCTAGGTATTGCCGCTACTTGTGCGCTACTAGAATTGCATCGAGCGTGGCAGCGTGGGTGCGAGCATGTGAGGCTCTGTTCGTATCTCGATGCCGTACTGCCGTAATCTGTACGCACTAGAAAGAACGAGAAATTTCACCAAGGCGCCTTTACCGTTCCTGATATCGGGATCCTACGTGATAAACCCCACGAGATAGATCTTCGGACAGCCGTTGGCCCGCTACGCCACGGGCGCCCGGCCCCACGAACATGTCAGAAGCTTGTTGCTCGCCTTTTGCGTTGCCGGAGCCGTCCTGTGGTGTGTGGGAGATGAAGATCTGCCCTTTTCCCACACTTCAAAAACCCTGGCGGGGATTGCCGAGGGCAGATTCATCATGGAACTCGCGAAACAAAAAAGCAAAAAGGCAGCTGGGCACATAGGAAAAAGTCGAGAGGCGGTTTTGAGGGGGAACTCGGACCAAGATCATCGTAAGGAAAGATCGACATATCCGTGAGATGGCGCGGGAACAACACGCGGTTGCTTTTGGGGCCAGTCGGAGTCCCGGGCGTCCTAAGGGCTGGGAATAAGTAATAGGAATACCTCCACTCTTTCGACGCCGTCAGACGCCGGCTTTAATGCATACTTATAATACATACTTAATGTACGGACTATCATCTTATGCCTTAGAGAGAGATGGGTTTAAAATAGAATTGACACATAAGTATTTCGTCAGTCAGCTGTAATACGCAAACAATAGCAAGGCAAGCATTCCCAATCAGAGATTGGTTCGGGCCGCGTTTTCGTTTTTCATTAAGAAGTCGTGCAGTGGTCGTGGTTCATGCGAACGGGAGTGAGAAGTGATAGTCTCTTTCGACGGGCTGGACGGGATACGACTTTAATTTACCGCGGTGAGTCCAAGCAAACTCCCAGGGACCCATCAAGGTGAGATGAGGTGAGGGTTGGCTCTCGTCTTGGAATATTCCATCGTAAATTTTAGAAGTATCCATGCCTATGGCTCTGGGACAAACGTAATTGATTGGAACTACAGGGCTAGATAAACGTGGTCAGGTAATTAAACTGAATACCGGTAACGAACAATTGGGACCAAGTATAATACCTAGTATTAGAATAATATTACACCAAAATTATGCTACTCAGTATTCCCATAAGTTGTAACAATGACAAAAAGAATGGAGCCCGAATTTCGAGGCGGGTTATGTATTATGCAACGAGAACTAGGAGTCAAAACTACATGCTGCAATTCTTAATCATCCTGCTATCATGCTATTCATGGATTGTTTCGATAGTTAAGACAATTATAGCAAATTATGGCGAGATCCAAAAGCCCACAGACCTATACCATGTAGTTACTACGCAGTAGGTATGTAGTGTATGTACGCTCGCCTCGCTTAATGGGATAAACGATAACTTATATCGTAACATCGACACTTGGTGGTTGGAACAAAAAAAGATAGAGAGTGGGGGTTAGTACACTAGGTAGGGATACGTAACGATGAACTGGGACAAGTTTCTCTGAAACGCAAGAAAGCTTCGAGAAAACACATCAGCGGAACGTTGCCAATTGGACCGGGTCCTGCATTAGCGACACTAAATATCGACGGGGAACATAGGATGAAGAAGCTAAAGAGCTAACTAACTAATTACCTAGTTATGTATTTGGTTAATACTATGCTACTAACTATTATGTACACTAGGAATAATGGAATAGAGTAAAAAACCCCAAAAACACTTGATAACCAATGATTGTATCCATGATACTGACCTTAGATATGGTTGGTACATCATAGGTAGGATGTTGCATTCCAGCAGAAAACCTCCGGTATTGGTTCTATCAACTAGTGTGTACATTAGTATGATTTATGTACCAGACCTCTTCTTTATTCGTCTTTGTGGAGTACATTGCCTTAGTACATTCTTATTAATATTCCGCGGTTGGTTGTTAAGGTATATTAAGCTGACCTGGATGACGACGAGGTTCGCCTTGAGATCTGTGTCCATTCGGAATTTTCTCTCTCTTCATATGTAAATAGCATAGCGGCTCGCGGCAACTCGTTGGCGAACCCGTCAGATACCATTTTGACGATTTGACTAACTATCACCTTGGCGAATGCTACATATCGTTACTCAATAGATTGAGCCTCGTTTATTACTTAGTAACATATTGCTTCTCTAGTGGTACGGAATAGGTAACATGCGGATGGCAGTGCGCACCTATCATGTGTCAAATAGTTTGATGTTTTAACATTGCGGCTACGGCTGTACGTCTTCGAAACAGAATATCATACACTCAAGCTTAGTTTACAGCCTCTCGGTTAACCTATCAGAAACCTTCGAAGCCTGATGATGATCAAATGTTTGGAGATTCACGTTCTTAATGCAACCACTATTTTGTGTCACGGCCATTTCCTTGCATATGATGTGTCGTAGGCCCGAATGAGAAACAGCTTCACCTAGGGTGTAGCCAGCAATGTGCTAGGGATGCCTTCAGGTAAGGTACCTGGCTTTTTTCAGGTACGTAGGCGTGCGAACCGGTATCGATCCTCATTGGTCTGAAATGTGCCGATGGAAGTGCCAAGAGGTCGAGGGAAACCGACAAGATCTTCCAGAATCACACTTGCTACAATACGCTACAGTACGCTACAGGGCTCCTTGCTTGAGGCTAAACCCGATCCGTTCCTCATTTCGATGATAGCTTGCAAGTTGTTGTCGAACACCTGGAAGCCCTCGGCGTCGCATTGTCACATGGATGGGATTTCGTGCTCAAGGGCGTTCCCTGGTGGCCGGTCTTTCCTACCATTTCGCGAATCTGGGGAACTGGTTGGAGGCCATGGGCACTGTTCCTTTCTTGGTCCCTGTCGCCGAGATATCAATTCCGCCAGAGCCAACGCCAACGCCAACGGGTGCGGAAGAGCCAAGGCGGCTCCTTCTCCAAACGGGCCGTAGACCATCCAAGGTCTTCCATGTCTTCAAGGCTTCTACATACGTAGTCTGGTACGTAGTGTAGATTTTAGATAGGCAGGGAACTTGGGTTAATTATGTAGTAATCATAAGAAAGTTGGTATCGATCTTGTAGATAAAAGAGTTACGTAGTAAGAATGACCTTGGGAATGTGTCAGACTGTCAGTCACTTCTAAGGTTGACAGCCCGATTACCAAAAAGAAAGGCGTGGTGAGTAAGGGAGGATCCAGTTTCCGGATTCAACGGAGTGAAGACGTATTCCGAGGCTGTCATCAAGGTGGAAATGTTGGCAATTGAAGCGACAACTACACTAGTGAAAAGGTCTCCCAGCCGTCGACATCATTGACTTGACGGCTTAGGATCTCGAATGATAGTTGACTACCTACACTAGTATCTGGTACTGTGCCGTATCGTATGTTCCAAGGCGTTGGAACTGGGAGGAAGATGTTACGGTGTGTGGAGTTTTCCAACTCAAGGCGGGATCAGCCTACGCCTACGGGACCGCTTCACCTCGTGTAGTGTAGCCCTTCGGACAAACTTTTGGCGATGTGGTTATCGTCTGTAGAAACTCATAGCGTAGTCGAGCTGCTTCGAGCGGAAATACAAGAATTGCCACCGGCTCTCATTTTCAAATTCCCTCATTACGGTTTTCTTACCTGGTTGAGGAAAAGGTATAGGGATAGCACGGGCCTCTATAGATATTGTCATTTATCAGGTACCACAAGAGAGCTGTGAGCCTCTCTCGTTGGCGAATTGATGTTCTGGACCGGTTTCCGCGCCGATGTACTATGTACCGTTCTGTTCAGGGTCTTGTCATCGATTGATGCTGGGCAGGCTGGGGAACATGCAAGCTGTCCAGATCGGCCTCTGGGCTTTTCGACATGTGGAAGGAACCGTTGAAGGACACCAAGATGCGTGTAGATGCTGAGGGGTCGTAGTCCGCAGATTATTGCATTTTATCCTTCGTCGTTATCCAGTCGTTATCGATCTAAGCAATAAGTCGTAGTTGATTACTACCTCTTTGGGGCCTTTTTTTTTTTCTTTCATATTTTCCCGCACTCTTTACATCTGTCAAATACTACGTAGAGAGTATTTAGATCCCGGATCATTTACTCTGCTTGCATACCGACTATCCATGCCTAACTTTGTACAGTAATTATGTGCCGGTGGTGCATTGTTCCTGCAGGACGAGTGATGCAGGCACAAAATTGATATGCAAGGTACAGGTCGATGAATAGGCCGAAAGAAGGCGATTGGCGTGGAGAGGACTGCATGTACCTTCCAACAGGCGGTACTTCAAGTCTTCTTCCGCTTCTGTTCTACTTCGTCAACAGGCTACCCTGACGTATCTCGGTTTCCAGCACTGTGGGAGCCGGGTAACAGGCCGCATAATGGGAGGCAAATTAGCTAAAAGGTCTCTCGCTGGGGGTCCTGTCGAGCCGGAAGACTTCCACGGAACTGTTATGGGTACCTGGCAAGTCGGAAGTCCCAGCAAAGTGTCTAGGCACTTTGGCGGTGGAACGATCGCCTAACCCATGATAAGCTTCCTGATTTGGGACTCTAGTCCGATAGAAGGCCGGTCCACCGCTTAATTAGTAGTATTTCATAGTACTGACAGGATGGGTCATCATAATGCAAGTACATACCTATGTAGAATAGGTATGTACGCGTACATTATGTTAATGCAATGCTAGTGCATTGGCAAGTGCACTAATATGCACGGTAAAATAATGAAACAAGCGATGAGCGCTATCATGATACCGGATTAGTCTCTAGGCGATAACAGAATGCACAATAATGCAGATTTATGTGCCATGGCATAGGCCCCGTTGAATCCTCTATGTCTATCTACACCAAGACCGGTTGGAAAGCGGTGGCGCAATAGACGAACGTATCATCAATGCGGTATGTGATACCGCTTCCTAAGGCACGCTATGCATATGTAGTCGTGGCGGTCGGACTAAGTAGTAGTAGTAGTAGTCTCAGGTACGGCGGCGGAAGCCGCTCGGATTGACCAACGGCGTCCGTTGCGCTTGATACTAAGAGTTGGAGAGCCGATACTTACGCGCAGTAGGTAAGTAAAAGTTATCAACACAGAAAGAGGAGTTTTGACAAGTCTAGGTCTAGTGGTGGAGGAGGTAGCATTCATGTTGATTATTTGGAGATGGCGTGTTTAGGTGGTTTTAAGCAAACTGAAGGAGATAAAGATGTTCGGGAACTGTTGCGAGAGAACTTAAAAAATCACGTTGAAAAGCCACAGCGCGCGATATGATATTGTGGAAAAGGCTAAAAGAAGAAAAGCAATAAAGTTTCCCTTTTTTTTAGTATTCCGAGCCGCGTACGGAAGGTATAAGAGAGCAACGGCTTTTTAGGTCCAATGAATGGATTGGAAAATTCCGAAGTTGGCAGGCACGAAAAAGGGGAGGTATCAAGTTTCGATGTTTCTTTCTTTTCTTCCTTCCTTCGTGATGTATGAGATGACGAGTCAAGCAACAGCGATCAATGGTTGATATTGCTTTTTTAATATACAGATAATAAAAATGAATATTAAAAGATAAAATCAAAAGAAGCTTATTTTCAATTCCACATTCCACATTTTACCGTTCTTCCCGGCGCATCCATGATGATTTGTAAATATCTTTAAAATATCATCTCAATGACATATCACATATCTTCTCTTACATGTGGTTCATCACGAAGGCTATGTTCTTCTTCATTAATCTTTAATCTTACAGCTTATTTATCTTACGAACTACCAAAGTAGAAACGTCGTCTCGACGCTACAGAAAACCGCTTCCATTGCCTTGGTTCGAGAGGCGGCCCATCGGATTCGCAATCACATCTTCCTAATGCGGGGTGTAATTTCTTCAACTGTAACGAATTGTAACAGAATAATAGAATGTGCGGCGACCAAAATCGCTCTGATGTTACAAACCGGGAAGAAATTTCAACATGAGGATAAGCCTACGCCTCGAATCAGCCAATTCTATCTCACACCCTTCGTGTGATAACACCAAAGAGAAATCCAAGGCGCGTGTTCCATAAACAAATGGGCTTTATGATTCGATAGTTGCGCGCGGCATAGATCTCTCTAGGCTCTTCTCTTTATGGATGAATGGGTTGCATTTTGAGGGCAACTTGATATAGAGTGCTTGCATATCAGGAACGCGCGCGTCTTGTAGGATCTTTTGTCCACTCATATAACGCCCACGGCTGATCCTATGTTTCCAATTCTAATTGATGCAACCGGTTTTAACAGATAAATTGCGAAAATCTACTTCATCACAAGCTAATATGGTCAATCTACCAATGCGAGTACAGCTTAGGCAAAACATACATATCATTGGCCTTCATTCGTTGGAACTATCTTTCATACATACGTACATACTTCGCGCACTACCCAGCAGCCCAGTACACTAAAAGTTGATATACATACATCCAATACGATGCCAATACCGTCGTATTGGACATACAATGGTAGGTTGCCTCTCACTACATGCTGACCACATAGGCTCACCTCAGTTAAATAAAAACACTTCAATTCACTAGTTCACACACAGCCTATTAATGGGATCCAATCATCAGCAGTATGGGATATTTCAAACCATGTACGGAATGCTTCCGACTTGTATCTACCTTGGCTCTCTCTCTGCCTCTCTTCCCAGAGCTTATAATTATCATGTTGTTAGGAGGCATCCTACAGAGGTAGCAGCCAACATCATTGGGCGTTCTAAGGTGAGATGGTCTGCACTATGGGTAGTTCGTTTCCTTGGCGCTTGTTTCCTCATATCCATCTCTCATTCGGATATCGCCAGCTGGAGTACACTACTAATTACTAGTAGTAGTATGTAGAGAGCACATGGAGCATCCGATATGTTGGATACTATGTAGGTTCCCCGCAATATCCAATCTACAGCCCAGAAAGGCCGCCCGGAACTCAGGCAGTGAGGATAAGCGCAATGTATTTCTCGTGAAAGCGCTGAAAATGACGAATGTGATCCACAGCGCGACGCCAGGCAGCCCGTACCTGCATTTCCATCACTCCGTTCTTACTGGACGACATCAAAATGGGCTCCGCGTCGCGCGAAGGCTGGAGTCGCTGGACGGCTTTCAGCGACTGGCTGTGTAATGTTGCAGCCGAACACAACCACCACACCACCGCCTGCCTACGGCGAAGAGCTTTGGCAAAAAAAAAAAAAAAAAAAAAAGACGAATTATGCAAATTGTGTGGCTCGCTTCAATTCTGTACATAGTAGTTCCAGCGGCCAAACCCACCTATCACAGCTGCCAGCTCATGTATCGTACATACGACGTAGGCAGGTAGGGTATGCATGTTCCAACCATCCAAGAAAATCCTGAAAATTTGTGCAGACCACCATCCACGACAATCAGTTCCCCAAAAAGGTACATGGGAAACCTGCCGAGGTACCACTTGGTATGGCCATCGTTTTATACTCTCACCTGTTCGTTAATTAGATACTATGAATACATATACATATATAACCCAGTCTTATGCATGAGGTTATACCTTCTATGTACAGCGTTGCGTATTCAAGCCGTTCGAACATCTATGCATATCCATCCATACTTCATACGTACATACATACGTCTTATCAAAAGCACGTGGGAGGATGTATGTACTTTAGGCCTGTTACGACGAACTTGTACAATACAACCGATATCTCCAACTGAAATAGTTGACAATTATCAAGAAAAACAAGAACGGAGATCCTGGCTTAGCTGTCGAACGCAGCCTGCGCAGCTTCTTGCTACCCTCATTATGACTTCGGGTCTGCATGAGAGCCCGTATCAGTCTCTGAGATATGCTAGGCGATATGCAAGGTGTCGTATGCTTGCGCGTGCGTACAAACCAACGGAGTTTAGAGGTATGCACTACTATGCAGTATGCAGTAGGTACACAACCAGTCGGACAAGGTTTCTTCTGTCCGTCGAAAAAAAGAGACAAAGTACCCATCAATACGCGGTACATCTTCGTCCCTCGTCCAAGTATGTTATCCAGATTTAGAATCGCTCGGTGGCTGCGCCCACATAGTACCAGTCAACATAACCCACTCATCTCATGTTTCCGTTTTTGCCCCAGACATGCAGTAGACCAGGGTCAAAGACGAGTGGACATTCGACCTAGGCCTGACCAGGACCATCTTTAAGGCCCCCTTGTCAGCTTTCCCCAAGTGAGACATACATGGGTGGCCTTGGGTGGGTGGGTTCGCTGATGGGTCCGCCATTCCACCCGCAGGCCATCCAGTGCCTATCGATGGGCTCTTTTATCTGGTGGTCGTTGATCTGGCTGGGCTTCAACTATTTTACATTATCCTCTCAAGGTTCCCTTCAACCACGTTCATTACTCTCATACCTAGTCCGTGATCGACATATCCGTCGTCCTGGAGTGATTCTCTTTCTTCTTCATAACCCTATCGGTTCTCTTGTTTCTTGTGACTCGACTTTTTTTGGGAATCGTTCGATCCCTCCTCGAACATCCTGCCCTTCATTAACTATACAAAACTTGTACCTATCCCCTCCCAAGCCAGCTGCTTGACGATAATTACTCGAGGAGTTCGAAGCCGAGCAGGTCTATGTATAACACTACGCAACAACGAGTCGCTTGCAAATAGATGGTCCTCTGATCCCCAATATCAAGACCACCGTTCATTCCTTCAGACAACCAGGAACCGAAACCACCATCATTAGGCCAACCGCCCACCACATCAAACGCATTGTATAGTACACTTATCAGTATACTTAATTTATAAACGAAAGAGAAACGGGAAACCATCGAGACAGTTCAATAGCGACACAACCGAAGTCGGCAATAGGTTAGTTCCTACCGGGTCGAGATATTAGTCATTGTCTTCAAGACTGACAGGTGGTATTGGTCAAGTCACGACAACAATGGACCCAAATATGATGGCCTCGCAGATGGGACCGGCGCCTTTCTTCTACTACACGCCAGACCCCAGCCCGGAGAACCGACATCACCGCCACTTCAGCCAGCAGCCTGGATTTCAGCAGATGCAGCAACACCAGGTATTTCCTGTTGTACCTACACTACCGTCAACGCCGATCTACTCGAGACCGAATTCGTCTTGCGCGCAACAGCCAATGCCTACCAAGGTCTTCAACAGTATTCCTAGCAACATAACGCCGATGGCATCACCACAGACCACGCAAAGACCGGGCATTCTGTTGCAAGGACAACCTTGTAAGCTGGTGCTCGAGACTGAGCTATGCGATAACGACGGTTTCTACTACCCAGCCACGCCGCCCTTGTCGACGTCAGGTAGTTCTATGGGTAGCCCATGCAACACGAACGATATGCTAGCTACACCGCTGAATCCCATGTTCTCGGGATTAGATGGATGCGAGATGGTGAAGCCGGAAGTTGAGACAGTACCAGAGGCCCTCGAAAACTTGGACTGGAACAACTGCGGCTCCCCTCCATTGACACCTGGTAGGTTCATGTTTTTTTCCATTTTCGGATTTATCATCCCCAAACATGTTTCGTTTTATGCAATTGGATACGAGTTAGTCTCAGAAAGAAGAGAACAGAAGAGGAAGAGTAATAGGATTAAAGAGGATTATTCTAAAAATAATGGACTGCGGAGAAAAAAATCATAAGTCGTAAGAGTTTCAAGGCAAATTGGCGGGGCATTCGATTGAAATTCACCGCTTATCTGAAGTCTTCCCCCTATCGTTAAACTTTAAACACCTAATGGAATTGGGGTTCGCTAACTTTATTTTTTTTCCTTTGGTACTAGTCTACCTTCAATCGCAACAGGGACACGGACAGGGACAAGGACAACAAGTTCAAGTTCAATCTCAAACCCAAGTTCAAACAACACAATCACCTAATTCAAGTTTTTCGAGCGATCTTCTTTCGCCTGCATCTTGCCCGTCGTTATCCCCGTCACCGTCACCGTACGCACGATCAGTTGCATCAGAACAAGACGTGGATTTCTGCGATCCTCGAAATTTAACAGTTGGCGGTGTGTCAAACTCCACTTTGACCCCCGAGTTTTCTGCGCCCGTCGCGTTAGGAGAATTCAGGGGTGAAGCTGTTCCAAAACAATCACTCACTACAACCTTCGACTTAATCCCTGAGGAGGCTCATCACGACGGTCTGCCATCATTCGAGGACCTCCAAGATTTAGAATCTGAAGACGATTTCGTGAGCCGCCTTGTCAACATTGGTGACCAATCAGGTGCCGACGTGAAGAGGTCGCGTTCTGCCACCTGCTCCACTACTTTGTCACTTGGCAACGAGTCGTTCCTGACTGAAAGCGACTTCGACGCTGACGACGCCACCTCCTGTGCAGTAAATGGTCTTCCCTGTTCGTCGGACTCAGATTCACACAGGGACAAGAAATTAAAGAAGGCAAAGAAGGAATCTCGGAAATCTATGCCCATCATGAATGTCGCCGCCGATTCCAACTCAGCTCAAGGAGATGAGCAACATCAACATGCCCATAATGATTCCAACGAGGGTAGCAACCACGCCGAATCCACATCAGGATCAAGTGGGCAAGCCGGTCAGGCGCCGGCTGCCCCTAATCGTCGTGGCCGCAAGCAATCCTTAACTGAGGACCCCAGCAAGACTTTCGTCTGTGAGCTATGCAATCGCCGCTTCCGTCGACAGGAACACCTAAAGCGGCACTACCGCTCTCTTCACACGCAAGAGAAGCCCTTCGAGTGTCATGAGTGTGGCAAGAAATTCTCCAGGAGTGACAACTTGTCTCAGCACGCTCGAACCCATGGCAGCGGTGCCATCGTCATGAATCTCATCGACACGAGCGAGGAGGGTCTCGACTTGATGCCAGCCGGCGAGACGGACTACGCCAACTTCGGCAAGGTACTCTTCCAAGTCGCATCCGAAGTTCCCGGTAGCTCCAGCGACCTCTCTTCCGATGAATCCCCTAGTGAGGGTCAGGGCAAGAAGAAGCGCAAGCGATCTGACTAAATCACCAAAAAAAAACTCCTCGGGAAGGATTGAGATCAGATTTACACGTTTGAGGATCCACGAGCGATCTCTGCGTACGCCCCCTAATGACATAATGACTTTCACACACATACAACACATTCGATCTAGCCTAGCCAGCTTGTTTTACGCGAATCAGGTCTCAAGGCCTCGGTAGAGAGGACTACAAAAGTTGCACATTGATTTTTCCAGCATCGACTTGTCTTCTTGTACCAATATTGTGACAAAAACATCCTTTTTATTTATGACGACATAAAAAAATTGCTCACGGGAGCGGCAAGGCAACCTCAAGGGATACAACGGAATTGGTGATGAGGCGTCGACCGGGAGGGCATTTTGAAACAGTCATACAGAGGCGGATACTTGCCATGGAAAGCAATGCGATACACCATTAACTTTATTTTTCCGGCGGCATATTCTTCTCTACGCTCGTTGTAATCTCCACGGCGGGGGCGAGGCAGAGCAGTCGTCTTCGTTATAGGACACGGTCAAGTGAGGGGGGAAGATGGAGGGGATGGAAGAAGAAGAAGAAGAAGAAAGAGATGAAGTTTAAAGGGGAACCCTTCAACTGACCCCTCTTCGTGTGCCTAATTTCTCGTTTTACTCAATTTAGTTTTCCGGAATTCGTTTATTGCGATAGCGCTCCTGGCTGTGCCGGTCACAAGAAAGATAGCTCTCAGCATAACCTCTGTAAAAGATAGGAAATTGATCAAAGCAATGGTTTTGCCGCTGCCAAATAATAACTTGTCTTAATCATTCGTATCGTGTTACCATGATAAGTCCCTATGCGATCCATGATATTGTACACAGTACCTCTGTTCATGTAAATCCCAAGATGTCTACATATAATTATATCCCTATCTACATGTAGGTACTTATGATTTGGGATTATGATATGTACTTATGGTATTTTAGGTAAGTATGTTAAAGAACTCATTGCTTTATTGTGACTTCCTTCCATGGCTTGAGTAGGGTATACCTTGCGGTAGTTGATGCCGTAACGAACTAACAGCGTCCTATTATTATCTTAGCCAATAACCTTAGATTGTGGATCCGCGGTCTTCCCTCTAGCTTTCTCCAAATAAATTGATCTTCACATAAAGACTAAGAACTTTAGAACCTTTTTGACAACATCCATCAAAAACATCAGTTCATAAAAAGACTCGTATATTCCTAACGGTCTCTAACGATGACAGCTAGTCCGTAGAGTCCTTTCTAGTCGGCCGCTTTCAATCATCCGAAACCCCGCCAAGCCAACGCCGTTCTTCGTAGCTGTCCCTCATCCTTCGCTTGCTCGGGGTCCTAATTGGAGATTATGCCTAACCTCACCTAAACTAGTAGCCCGGCGATAGCTCAAAGTCCTCGACAATCACTTCACATATCCCGCACCGCTAAGGGAATCACGCCGAGATCAGCTAAGATAAAGTGAGGGGAGAACGTGAGGCACTTGAGCCTTGGCTATATCGAAACCACTATAGTCAAAGACGGATCTTGCCTAACAGAGAACGATGAGTAATCACTAGGCCGACAGACTATTTGATTTTTTTTTCCGAAATTTCTAGCTGGCTGTCAACGTCTCGGCCATCAGAAAC
Source organism: Jackrogersella minutella (assembly GCA_022578535.1). NCBI lineage: Eukaryota > Fungi > Ascomycota > Sordariomycetes > Xylariales > Hypoxylaceae > Jackrogersella > Jackrogersella minutella. The sequence goes on from MU388243.1 coordinate 126,886, forward strand.
AGATGGCAGCGGATGGTCCCCTAAATGTCGTCGCCCTGGTGTCTGGAGGAAAGGATAGCTTCTATTCCATTCTCCACTGCCTGGCTAACGGGCATCGCGTCATAGCACTAGCCAATCTCCATCCACCATCTAAAGCTTGCGGTAGCAGACATCCTACTACCGCTATAGTTAAAGATGAAGCTGAACCTAGAGCCGAGACCATCAGCAACATCAGCACTACTGCCATACGACCCTACCCCGGCGATGACGTAGTTGCCCAACAGTCTAGGTCGTCCTCGGTCCCGAGAGCTCACGGCAGCGAGGAGGAAGACGAGGTTGACTTAAATAGTTTCATGTACCAGACCGTGGGACATCAGGTCATTCCTCTGTACGCCCAGGCCACAGGCCTACCTCTGTTTCGCCAATCTATCCTTGGCACCGCGGTAGATAATGGCATAAGCTACCAAGACCCAGATGGACACCACCAGGATGAGGACGAGACAGAGTCCCTTATCCCACTCTTGAGCGCCGTCCTCAAGGCTCACCCAGAGGTTAATGCTCTGTGCTCGGGCGCTATACTATCGACGTACCAACGGACCCGTGTTGAGTCCGTCGCCCTACGACTCGGCCTAAATCCGCTAGCGTATCTATGGCAATACCCAGCGCTTCCTCTTATTACTGTCAACTCTACCATATCGGATCTTCAGGCTCCGAAGACCGATGATGCGCAGCTGCTCCGCGACATGATAGCTGCGGGGTTAGTTCCGCGCATCGTGAAAGTAGCTAGCGCGGGCCTGGGCGAAGAGTTCCTATGGGAGAACGCCGCTAGCGAGACTGGGATATTGCGCATTCGTCACGGGCTCCGGCGTTTCGGGGGTGACGGCGGACGGGGCGCCGTGCTCGGTGAGGGCGGCGAGTTCGAGACACTCGTCGCAGACGGTCCACCGATACTGTTTAAGGGTCGCATTGTGGTAAACGATGATGATAAGAAGGTTGTACGTGAGGGCGGTGGTAGCGCTTGGCTGAGTATTCGCGAGGCTAAAGTTGAGATGAAGACGGATACAGAGATAACATCTCAGGCAGAAAACTGTGGTGTTCGTATTCCTAACCTGCTTGATTCGATATTCAAGAATATTCTTGGCGGGCTATCCAACAAGGAATTGGGATATGAGTATGACAATACCAAGCTACATGAGATTGTACAGTCAAACCTGCCTCGGTTCAACCTCACTAGCTCTAGTAGTCAGGATTGGTACTTTGTCGGACTTTCAGGGGGTATTGAGGATCAGATAGCTCGCATAGTTGACGAAATTCGTCACCAACTCCATGAACACTCGCTACCAGCAACCGCTATTACCAACTCCGTCATCGTGCTACGGCGGATGATGGACTTCCCGACCGTCAACAGACTTTATGGGGCGTTGTTCCGGGAGCCGAACCCACCCGCCCGAGTTACCATCTCATGTGGAGACTTCCTGTTGCCTCAGGATGCCGACATAGCCATCTCCCTTGCGGTACAGCCTCATATGAAACGGGAAGATAGACGCGGACTACATGTGCAGTCTCGATCGTACTGGGCACCTGCAAATATTGGCCCGTATAGCCAAGCCATTACATACCCAGTTCTCGTGGACCGCGAAGACCGAAGTAACGACAGTGGCGCAAACTTGGATCCGCCCCTTGCCGTATCTATCGCGGGTCAGATACCCTTGGTACCCGCATCCATGACACTACCCTCGATATCATCAGGCGGTGATGATAGTATCCAATTACAAGTCACCCTAGCGCTACAGCACCTCTGGCGCGTTGGAGCCGAGATGCAGGTTCGATGGTGGAGCAGTGCTGTGGCGTATTTCCCGCGTTCACCGACTGCTCTCCACGCAAAGAACTGCGCCTTGCTCGCCGCGGGGGCTTGGAAAGCCGTGCACGAGCTCTCATTTCCTAGTGCTCAGACGGATACCGAAGAGGGTCCAGACCTGTGGGATCGAAAATACAATACCTTGTACATGACGTACGGCGGAGATGGGGATGCCGCCGGTGCGAGCCCGGGTCTTCCGGACTGGGAGGTATTGAAGGGCTTCGACGCTGATGATGAAGATTGGGGAGAAACGCAGAAACCACTTCCGTATGTTTTCTCGGCCGAGGTTGAGGAGCTGCCACGGTCCGCTGGCGTGGAGTGGCATGCGCATCTAGGCTTTGCGAATGTGGGATCCGGCTCTATCCGGCTATACTCAACCGACAGCGATGATAAATCTCCATGGAACCCTGTTCTGCATCATGTTGCCGTTGGGTCTCAATCTGGAGATGTGTTCGTACAGTCTGTCGCGGTATATGGAAAAGCAGATGAGGTCAATTCTTTTGGGGATGCTGTGGATCGCGCTGCAGTTGCCGTGAAGAAATCGATAGCTGGGATGTTGTTCCATGATTCTTCTCTAGCCGATTCAAAAGAGCCCACGCCTCCGGCATTAGTAAGGCCTAAACTTACGTACGTCAGACCCGACGCCTTCGGCCTCCTTCAAGATACGTCGTCTTTGTTGGGAAAGGGAGCGATCATCCCTTGTAGGTCACTGTGGGATTCTCAGGCGCGGCCTTTGGATATGGTGTCTATATTCGAGACGACTTGGGTGAGACAGGTAGGGCAAAAAGAACAATAGCTTGGGAAAGAAAATATATGGGTGGGATAAAATAGGGGATGGGTCAATTGAACAATGCGAGATAAAGCTCGTGAATGGATCGTTAGCTCTAGTGCTTTGACAACCCACGAGACACATTACTACGATCTATGCATGCCCTCTATTCACCTCCACGAACCTGTCAATCTACACATGCTGAGGATGATTGCCTAGGAGGTATGCGTCTAAATCATCAACCATCATTCATTTCATCATTAGATACCCTAAGTGGTTAATACATATTTACTCAGATCTCACATGTAGATGACACCTCGAGACATATTACTGCTGCGTCGTCGGCACAAGCCCCTTCCAAAACTCGCACCTCGCTTGCTCATCCGCCGGCACAGTCTCCATGGTGAAGTTCTCCGTCTGCATGACTAACCTCCTCCCACCATTAGTACCATTACCCCACCTCTCCCACACCGGCGCATCGATGGCTTTGAGAGCGTTCGGATCCAAAGTCCGCACGAACGAGATCCAGTAGTCCATAACCGGCTGGACGACGCTCGCGGCGGTGGTGTAGTAGCTGGCGGGGCCGCCGCCGACCCCGTCCTGGCTGTCCGGCCCGTAGACCGCCCACGACTCCCAGATGTGCGGGACGCCGAGGCCGGCAGCGGCGTTGAGCGCGTCGTAGACGTTGTACCTGTACCCCCAGACAGGGGCCGCGTTCGTGGCGTTAGAAGTCGAGTTGGCGGTGGCGTTAGCAGAGGAGGAAGATAGATAGGAGTCCAGGACGAGCGAGGCGGGACAGATGAACGTCGACTCCCCGTACGCGGCCGCCGTGGACGGGAACCACGCGGCGTGCAAGGGCAGCGGCGTCTGCGCAGACGGGGGGTACTGGTCCACGACGGAGCTGGCCTGGGCGGAGGTTAGGTTGGGGTAGTTGTCCTGCAGGAAGGTGGCCAACTCGTCCGCGGTAGACGCGTTGTACGCGAACGCCGTGCCCTCGTTGGTCGTGGTGCCCATGACGACGGGCACGTCGACGTACTCGCCCCGCTCGAACAGCACGGACGGGAAGTCGCGCAGCAGGTCCCCGTCCACGCACGGCGTCCAGTAGAACAGCGGCAGCGGCGCCGGCAGGCCCGGGCGGTCGGGGAACGCCGACGGCACGTTGTAGGACTGCAGGGTCGAGGTGTCGAGGCCGCGCAGGCAGGACAAGGCGTCGTCGTCGGCTTGCGAGGAGGTGCACCCCGTCTGCGCTAGCAGCAGGTCGAACTGCCACTCCAGGTCCGCGAGCAGGGGCTGCGCGGGGAAGAACACGGACTCGCCCACGCCGCCGACGAAGAGCTTCTCCCCGCTACCGCCATCCCCCCCGTCAGTGGCGTTCCCGTAGCCCGTGCACGCCATCAGCAAGTGCAGGGCCACGGACCCGGCGCCCGCGGACGTGCCCGTGATGACCACGTGGTCCGGGTCGCCGCCGAACTGCGCGATGTACCGCCGCACCCAGCGCAGCATGGCGATCTGGTCCCGCAGCCCGACGTTCAGCTCGCCGTCCGCGCGGACGCGGTCCGAGGCCAGGAAGCCCCAGAGCCCGACGCGGTAGTTGAAGTTGACGAACACGATGGACTGGCCCGAGGCTTCGACCAGGTAGCTGCCGTTCCAGTTGGCGTTGCTGTTGGTTGTGTAGCCTGCGGGAAACGGATGGTTAGGTCGGGTTGCTGTTTGAAGGGGGGGGTAACGAACCACCGCCTTGGATGAACAGCCACACCGGTAACTTGGAATTCACCGTCGCGTTGGCCGGCGCCCATACGTTTGCGTATAGACAGTCCTCATCCTCGGAGCCGTCGGAGGTCGGGTACTGCACCGAGATACCAAGGCATATGGGACCAAACTAGATGGATACATGTGTCAGCCGGTGTTCTTCTTTATCATTATCTTTTTTCGTCTCATCTGGTAGCGATAACGAAGGATGAACGAAACAGACGAAGGTCAAAGAGCAGGGCGGGCGAGGATGGGTAACCCACAGTATCGGCTGCCTGATCCCCCGAATCATCCACCTCCGGCTCCGCCGGCGCTCTCCACCTGCGGTCTCCCGTCGGCGGCGCCGCGTACCGCAGCCCGAGGTACTGCGCCACGCCGCCGTTGGTGCCGACGAGGGAGCCCTGGTACTGCGCGTAGCCCAGATTTACGCGGGCCGCGATTGGGTTTGATGGAGTCTGTATCGGCTCTTAGCATTGGGTCTCGTTCATGAAGTCCTATTTGAGAAGTGAAGAGGGGACAATACTGTTCTTTCCACCTCGACGGCCCACGTGTGATTCCGCCTCGTGACTAGCACGGCCGTAAGCACCACGACGAGGGTCACTACCGACGTCGCCACCAGGGCGTAGATATACCATGGTTTGATATGCCGCTTCACAGCACGGACTTTCACAATGACGGTGTTCTTAGGACCATCGGTTTGGTCCGGCAGTGTCTCAACCGCCATAGTTAAAGCGATTCTTGGTCGATTATAGGCCGATTTGAGAGGTCTTTCTCTCTCCCTTTGGCTCCGAGTGTTTCGATCATCGGAAACCCCGCCTCGCTCTTCTTAATTGTATAAGCGTCGACCGAACTGTATGTCTTCCCATAGCTTCGCTACCCACAACCACAAACTCCCGAAAAAAAGAAAAAACCCGACCAGTCAACCCAATCCCTCAGAACACCTCCGCATCTACCTGCAAAGCCCGTCTGTCTAGCTAGGAAGACGTGAGATGAATATGCACATGTACATACAAGTCACACGGCAGGTAAAAGTCTTTCCCTATATCCAATAGTATCACCACGTTACGAAGAAACACACACCAACAAGAGCGAACAGCAGAGAAACACGGAAACACAGAACCTTAAAAACTACCCGGATGTCTAAGACTCCGCAATGTTACAGTAGCACCGAGCAGCGGGGAATATACAAAAAGAAAAGGGCGAAGCGAGCTTTACATAAGGGCCGGGGTGGGAACTTTTCGAAAAGAGAGAGTCTGATCTTTCTTCGGCGCTGCGGAGGCAGGGCATCCATCTGGCGGAATATCCAACCCGAACCGGTTTCAAGCACGCCATGCCCTGTTTGGGGCTATATATAATAACGCATAAACAAGACAAGGGAACTACGTAATAATAAAAGCAAAAACCCAAGCATTGAAAACATTTCTATCTCCGAGATTAAACAAGAACTGGGTCCTCCTACGGGGTGGGAGAAGGATTGATTATCTCTCCATGGATGCCGATAGTCAAAAGCTAGGTATTACGTTCTCGAAAAAGAAAAAGACGGGAAACAAGGATTAGGAGTAGGGTTGTATTCGGGAAGATAAAAATCTAGCGCGTGGATGTTGATCCTTCTTCTTCTTCTTCTTCTCAGTCTTCGCCGGAGCTCACCGTAAAAGCATGCATGCTACTAACTACCTAGCTAGAGTCAATTTGGATTCAAGACACATTTCAGTTCACAAGTATGTTTCAAACACCGAGAATTATTAAAAAAAGGAGAAAAAAGTTGAGTGAGTGAGTGAGTGAATGAATGAAAGTTATTCATCATATACGCGTATTCATCTAACAAAACACAACCAAACGGCATTCAACAACGGGGGGGACCTTCCTCTCTTACTCCAAGCCTCTCTCTGCTCGCAATTCCGCCTTCCAGCTCAACGTCAGTTATAGAGAATGGAGAGACACACCAGCCCGTATTAAAAGGATGCAAATGTCCATCCCAAGCCGTTTTACCTGCAGAAAAAGAAAAGAGAAAAGACCATAAACGCCCGAGTTCATTCGCCAATCAAGGATTTTATGTGTGATGGGGATAAAAAGTCTGAAGTTTTCGGTCCGTAGGAACGAATACAAGTAAGTTAATGTATGGCTATGTAAGCTAGCTGGCTAAGGCAAACTTGGTGAATATTCCTTCTTCGAGGACGGATGCGAGTAAGAGAGCAAAAGTCGGATTCCATTCATGGTCTTCTTTCTTGATCGAGAAACATTCATAATACTTCTTTGCTGATCCCAAAACGCCAAGCGAATTATGCAAAGGAACCGTTGACCATATCGTCATAGTCGTCATCGTGAAAAATAGCTCTCCGTTCGGGGGGGACTTAATTAATCATTGGATATGCCATAAGAAAAAATGCAGCATTAAAAACCGAACAGTCGTTGATACTCATTTCGGCGGCGATCGTAGGGCCTGGCTCTCCTATAACGCGGAAACCTTACGAGACGTCGAATTAGCACTCGAGTTGGCACTGATACTGCCAATGCGGCCGCTGGTCTTTCGTACCCCCGACGTGTCCTTGTTGCGGGAAGATTCCGTCGACCGCTTGCTGCCCCTGACCTTGGTCAACACACCGGAAGCACTGGCCGAGCGCGTTGGTGAGCCTGTGACGTGGTCCACGATGGTTTTCGGTCGGGCGCAACCGACGTTCTCGGTGTCATTGGACGCGTCGTTGTCAATCACCTGATAGACCGTTGTCGTCGTGCTTTGGCTCACAGATCTAATCGTTTCGTTGCGACCTGGCGAGTGAGATGCCTTGCGGTGGGATCGCATACGCAAGAGCACTTCTTCCTCGGACTCGACATCATTAGATCGCCTATGGACGGAGATGACCTCTGCGTTCTTCTTCTCAGACCCTTCCTGTTCCTCGTCAAGGGGGTGGTGGTGCATCGCGTTGCGCTGGTAGGGATGGTGACGATCGATACGACTGGTCTTTCGGGGTTGGCCTGGCGTTGGTGCAGGTAAGTAATCTTCCTGTACACCGGCATTGCGCCGTTCTTGGTCCATCTCGCCTAGAGGTGTACGGTTAGACGGGCTTCGGCTGGGGGGAGTCGAGGCTTGGGCGCTTCGGTTTATGGAAGCTTTCTGCATTGCACGGACGGGTGTGCTAGGAGCCGGGTTTGAAGCCATCTCCTTCCTCAATCTCCTCTCTATTCTCTCCTCAATCCACCATTCTCGGAAGATCCCTTGATTGATATGTAGCCAATGCTGCTGAGGGCCTACGACCATGCCCGGGCGCATGAATCGCATGAAGGAAATGATCTCATTTGCCGTGAAGCCGTGGCGGTAGATCAAGTATGCTCCGATCAAGCATCCAGTTCGCCCAAGACCAGCTTTGCAGTGAACCGCAATACCCTTCTTTCTGACCGTGATCGTCTCGTGTGCAAGCTTAATGAACTTTCGAACAGTGCTCAGGGGAGGGCAGGTACCATCCTCAAAGATCATGTCAAGGTGCTGGATCCCCAATGCCTCAAAGTAAGATGGAGAGTAAAGAGGCGAGTTGAGGCGCACGACTAGACCGATATTACGCTCAGAGAAATGCTTCAACACATTCTTGAACGGTTGTGGAAGAGTTGGATGAGCATCCACGGCAGATAGATTCTTTGGTAGAGAAGCAAATGCATCTGATGACTCCGTAATACGTGTCGTAGGGGTAGATTGGGGAGAGGCGAACGCTAAAAAGTGAGGAGTAATCCAGTTGAAGTCACCGTGCTCGACTCGTTCGAACTTTTCGTATTCGTCAAGGTCGAAGTTGTCCAGGACACAGCAACCTTCTTCCTTCGCCTTCCAAACGCCGTATACAATGTCTTGGACAGTGATGCCGTAGTCGGCTTGACTATAACCAGCGTCACGGAAGGGCATTAGAGGCGGATCGACCTGCGCAATAGGTGCGAGAGCCAGGTGAGGCGGCCATGACTGGATCAAAACCATGTAACACGCAAGTAAACACGCAGCGTTCGCTCGACCTATTCAATATAGTTAGCAAGTGTGAGGAAATTGGTACATGTAAGGAAACCTACTTCTTGGATCCGCGCGGCTATAAAATACAATTGGTCTATGTTGGTTTTCCTTGGCACCGAGTACATCGTGAAAATGCAGCGCGAATCGGTACAAGTGGCCTATGTGGAGCGGGCCAAAGTCATGATGGAAGGCGTTGTAGAGTAAGGTGTCATCGACAGTAAAATAGTATGGAGGGTAACGCTCGGACTTGGACGGGGCAGGCGAAGGGCCATCGACAGCTCTTTGTGATCGTTTCCCAGGCGAACGAGTTGTTGGAGGTTCGTGGTATGGGAAGGCGGTGTCGGCGTTAGGGGGGTGAAGATAGGACGCTAGGTATAGGCGGTCTGCGACTGTTAGCAATGCAACTGGAAATGCTTCCGGGTTTAATATCAAGGGTGAGTGTAGGGAACTATAAGAGATGCCATGAGACATTGAGCCTCTAAGCTTGGTTTGCGTCATGGAGAGGCGCAATGTAGTTAATGTGAATGTAGTTCAAGGGCATAACAGATGTGTTTAGGGCGATAATTAAGGGGAAGATGAATATGGAGGTGAAGGCTTTGCAGCTGATATCGATAGTGTTCTGCGAAAGGGAGAGTGAAGGCATACCTGGAATATACTCGATGACCTGACCGGAGTTAGAACTCCTCGAAGGTGGCATCTTGACTGCTGTTGATACCGTTGCTTCTATTACTACTGATATTGCTTTGTTGTTGTTGCCAGTTCGAGGTTGGTTTGCAGATGCCCGTAAACACGGACGAGGATGAGGAAGCTTCAAAGGTTCTGCATAGACAAGAGCAGCTCCTAATGCGAACCCGACAATTGAAACTCTATGTTTATTGTATATCAGAAGGATCAACTGACGAACGAGATGTCCGTACAGCGATATTATTGAAATATGAATAGAATAAACAGCGAATTCTTATAGGTATTAGCAATTGATTGAGTGACACACTCAGTAGAAGCATATGAATACGAGAAAGAAGAGGAGGCAGGATGATGACAATGTAATGGTAATTGTTGTAAGAGAGGATAGGATTTGAGAAAAAAATGTTGTAGATCTCTAAAACATATAGCCTCTCTTCAAGGAGACGATGTTTTTGTATCAGATGAAGTATTATTATTTTATTGTTGTTGTTTGGGGGTAGGGATAAGGGAAAGGGAAAAAAAGAAAGCAATGGCCAACTTTCACGGCCAAAGTAAGCAAAGGCCAAAGCATAAATCAAGCCTTCTCATTCGACCACTTACTCAATCCGGTTAGGATTATGACCCACATCCCTGTCATGTTTACCAGTCATAACTAGTCATCCCGTTGCTCAGCAACCGTTAAGTGCTCCATTGCCATACTATGTAAGTGGCTGAAACGCTAGGCTCATGAGCCTCAGCTGAATTCCAACCGTGAGGTCCCGTCGTGACCAGTCAACCTTATCTTATCGTCACACTCGGAACCTCAAGAAAATTCCTACTAGGTACCTAGGTAACCTACCTGATCTACCCCTCCCTGTCCCCTGTCTTCCCGTCTTCCCCACAAGCTTCTCCGGCTTGGAACCTACGAAAAACAATATTTTGCTTCATTACGCAATCTGCATTCCGATCTAACTGCCCGATTTACTGCCCGATTTCCAATCCTCACACAGCCCACTTAGGAAAAGACACGATAATCATGGCCGCAACAACAGATACACAATTCCCTTGCATGTTGTACGTCAGCATGTCCAGTCACAACTGACACCGTCATGCTAATACTGCTTCTCAGAACTATCGAGGTGCCATTCCCGACATCTAGACTAGCATCAATCGCCCTGAAGTCATTGCAAGTTGATAAAGAATTGTCTCCATTAGTGAAGCGGACATTTTCTATTGTTCCTTCGAATCAGGATGCCGTCAATGACGCAGAAGGAAATACTCTCAAAATCGAGTACAAGGCTACTACCAACAGGATGCTACGTGTAGCCGTCAACTCCTTCATGGACAGCCTAAATCTGGTTATTGAAGTCATGCAAGAGCTTGACACGGATGTAATAGGTGCAAAAGATGTTACGGCATGAGTAGAGGCATGGTAGCCACTACCTACCTCTTCATGCAATAGAGAGTAGTCCTCAACACCGTGGCATGTATAGCAAGACCGGTGTAAAGTTACGAAGTGGAATGCCAACCCCTGATGTGTGAGTATCAGAGTGAACATAAGTCACAAATCACGAAATCATTGCTAAGACATTGATAGGGGTTGGTCTCACAACGCTATAAGACATGGAATACTTTTAAACACAATTTTTTATTGGATATAATGGGGTTGTGTGTGCGAACTACCTAGGACTCATAACGCCTGCCATTCCAAATTACCGGGTTGCCCTCAATCTTCCGTGTTCAGCCGTGCCTCTCCATCTATGAAATACCGTAAGTTTACTGGATTTCAACCTTGTGGATTTGAGTCCACTCCTTCTCAGTCTTGGGGACGGTAACAATGAGAATACCGTTCTCCATCTTGGCAACGATGCCAACGCCGTCAATGTCCTCCTTCTCCTCGCTTCCAAGAGGCGGTAGCTTGATGCTTCTCTCAAACATACCGACCTTCCTCTCGCTGGAAGCCAAGGACTGGATGAATTGTTCATCGCCCGGACGGTGTACGACTCCCGCAATGTTCAGCTTCTCTCCATCCCAGCTTACTCCGATGTCCTCTTTCAGCGCACCCGGGAGCGACACGTGGAGGATGTAAGCCTTCTCCGTGTTGAAGACATCGACGGGTGGGACAAAAGCATTATCCTGCTGCTCGTTGCGCTCGCCGGAGGGACCATCACGGGTCTGGTCCACGTACTCTCGTAAGGCTTGGGCGAACGGATGAGTGGCGAAAGCGTGCATCAGTGGTCGGAAGTCCCATGGGCCGCTGTAGCTTGGTGGAGGTGGCTGTGGTCCACGTCGTCCTCCCCTGCGTCCATGCCGACCTCCTCGGCCCCTGTGACCGAATCCATGCGGGTGACCATGATGAGGGAAAGGTGGGTGAGGTGGCTGGTTCGGAGCGCCTGCTGCTTGAGGCGGGGGTTGAGGGAAAGCTGCTTGTGGTGCCGCCTCACTGTTCACCGACTCATCCGGAGTCGGTCTCATGGTGTCGGGTGTACTCTCCATGTCATGATCGTCTTCGGTTTCCGACCTGTCGGACTCGGGTACATCACGATAATTTTGGAAGTCGTCTCTGCCGTGCCATCCATGGCCGCCGCCATGGCCTCCTCCATGGCCTCCATGACGGCCCCATGGCCCGCCCCAGCGACCCCAGCCGTGACCAGCCCATGGGTTGTTGAATTGAGAAGGGTCAAATGGGAACCCCTGAGAGAACTGAGGCCCAGGGTTGGCATGGTCGATACCGACGCCGGCCCTCATAGCTCCGTGTGGTCCAAATGAATGCATGTACTCCATGAAGGGGTGCTGCTGATTGTTGTTATTGTTTGTGTTTGTGTTTGCCATATTGAATACTTAGTAGATTTACAATGACTTAAAAACTTGTTAAGAACTTGTTGTTTTTGGGAAGATAGTAAATTGGATGATAGAATAATTTGTCTCCCTTTTATATACACACACATACAGATACATATGGCAGATCAAGGCTCCCAGCTGGGGTGCGTAACGGATGTCGTGTGATGGCAAATGACTAACGCAACTGGAGCATCACTTACGACATACAAAACAGTCAGAAGGGTATGCGTAACGCGAGTTCGAACAATTCGGAACGCTCTAGAAAGAGTTGCCTAACTGTAATATCTACCTCATAGGAGACACACGCATGATTTAGTTAGGAGGCGTTGCCACGCGTCCTCGACACACTAATTCAGACGATTGGGAGAGCAGAAAGCTCTGTGATTGGTCGCGTGTTCAAGATGCCGAGTCCCGACTGGCATTTTCGCATGGGCAGACGGAGGCGAAAGAGTCTTAGTGTCGGTACTGTGGCACATACATCTGTCAATTTCATGGTTCGGTATCCGAGCTTTCAATGCTATGGGGTTTCGCAATCGTACGGTAAGAGTCATACTCGTTCTGTGATTTACTCTAGGCAGTTGTTGTACACGGCGCCGCGTTGGCTTGTTGCCTCCGGACGGAGCCAACAGTCTTACTTCGTATCCGACGTTGAGAACTCGCGACCGAGCCGAGATCAAGTAGATATTGCCCTTTTCTCGAATTTAAAGTTGTTCCATCTCCTTCTTTTTAGGTATTATGTCATCAGCTATGATTATGATAATGATGGAAGGAGTGATGATACTATCAACCCACTTAACCTTAAGTAGGTTTGATGTTTGACACTGATCGATCATCGTACTGACCTGCAGTTGAGTGGTCAATGCTTTTTTGCCAAGTCGTTATTGGGTTATCGGGTTGTTATCCACCACCAGAAAGAACATCCTCTTCGCAACGAGCATCTGGGCATTTAAAATACAACCTCTTTTCCAAAACCATTCATCTCTTACCCTAACAAAATCCAGCATATCCTTCCCTACTAACAATGATCGTTAAATTATAAGGTTAGTGGGATACTAGTTATTGCGGGGCTTCCCGAGAACGTTCATTACTTTTAAACGTTGAAGATACTTCGACTGCATTCCCATGCGACGGGAAGGATTCCCTACAGCCGTGCATAGTGCATACCTAGGTACTACGTACGTACATGGACATCATGCTCATCGCATTTGCTTTGCGATTGGAAAGTTTGGTTCAATAGCCGCTTAAAGCTGGGTACCATGTCCATGCTACCGCTATGATTGATCCCTTTTAGCAAGTCAGTTGGCGATGTTGGGAATATCATCCAGACCCATGTTACTCTGTTGCGCTCTTGGATGTCCTCTCACAGCAGTTGTGAACTCTACGATTATGCGCCGCAGCGAACATTAGCTACAGTGTCGAAGACACGAGCTTGAAGACATAGTACAGTATCTGTTCGTGTTTCTCCGTCACTCTAGAGGTTACAAAATAACTTGGGCAAGCTCGCTGTTTACACCCAAGACATTATAGGAAGCAGCTTCTCGTGATAATTGGTTTGCAGAGCACTACAGGTCATGAGGAACCGGCGGATTCAACCAGAGAAATACGCTCTCGTCCATGTGAGGGAGCCAGTATATGTTGCGCACTACAACATGCATTGGGCTGATTGGGCGCTTGGAACTTCCATCTGCTTCACCCATATTTCCCTATTCTTTAAGCGCCTGCTGATGATCGACCAATCACCTGGCCTGTCTTCAGAGCTGCCAAGCATGATGAGCCCACCAAACCTGCGCGACAAGGTTGCTTGCCCCCCAGATCTTCCCCTCCATAGCCGTACAGGCCTGTACAGTGAGACGGGTGGTCGCATATCATAGACCTTCTTCAAATCCATCTTGTCATTTCTTGAACTCGTTTCACCTGCTCGTCTCTGTAGGTATTGTCTTGTGCCGTGTATCCTATTGTTTCTGTTTCAACTTTCCATGGTCCAAGTCGTCAGCTCGAGCTTCACGACTTCATCCAAAGCCAATCATCGCAACCCCACCCAGTAACGATAAGTTCAACTCATCGCATATTTCTTCATAGCCTAGCTGTCGCGAAGCGCCTATAAATAACTTTTTATTGAATTTCCCTGCGTCATCCCGCGTTAATTACCTGTACCTGTACCTTTGCGCCTGCCAGTTGCCTTGCGCTCTGCGTACTGCAGAGTACGTGAAACAAGATGGATCGCCACGGACGGCCTGAAGAGGAGATGTTCCTCAAAAAGCCTGCCGAGGATTGCGACAGCCCTACCGTCGAACCTTTAAGGATATTCAAACCCCAAAGCCCTAAGCCTGCCTCCGATAGAGCCTCGGGCCAGTTCAAATATCCCGTACCGGCATCTTCCAAGCCGACTTTTCCGCTGCCGCCGGGCGCTTCGAGCTCTGCTGCGCCTCTACCATACCCTGATGACGACGATGATCATCGTATAGGTCAACCCTCTCACTCGAGTCGACCTCCCTACCCAACCGACGGGCGTCGGCCATCTAGCAATAAACTCTACATAAGTCCTGTCAGCTCTGTACACTCAGATGGCCTTAATGACACAACCCCGCGAATAGACGCTAGCCCTCTCGAGAAGAGACCTGGTCTTGCCGAGCGACGAGGAACCGCACCTAAGCCTTTGCCAGGTGCGCTAAGTCCTGGCAGTCCACCGGGAGACGACGGGGGCCTTTTCGCGAAACCTCTTGTCAGCCAGCCGAAGCCAGTGGCTGCTACTTCCAGCACATCCTTTCCCGATTATCATCAGAAGCCTTATTATCCCCCGCCTAGAACAACCTCTGCTGCTTCGGGTTCAGGCTCGAATAATAATGTGCGACCCCCAGTGAATGAAGACAGCTATCTTAAGATGCCTACGGACAGTGGGATGAACCGATTCGCCTCGACTGCTTCCACATCAACCACAAGAGCAAGCCGAGGGTCTCCGCCTCCACCGGAGACGCCTGTTGTTGAGCCAGGTCAAATCCCAGGAGGAGGTATCGAGGCAAGATACGCGGCTGCTGGCATCTCCGGAACTGCAACCCTCAATAGCCTTCAGAGTTCGGCGGCGACTCAACGATTGGCGCAATACGGGCAACACCCGGCCACGCAGCAGCAGCCAGCCCGCCCATGGACGCCGACGGAGTCTCCTGACCAACAACCGCATGGACCTCCTACGGTATACCAGGGCGCAAACCCTGTCACTAGCCCTACCGCTCCATCGTTTAACGCCCAAGCAGCGCGGCCGTCAAGCAATAACTCAAATGGTAATTCTAATGGCGGGCCCGCCCTTCAGATCAGCGTGCTAGAACAGGACTTCCAGCGGATGCAGATGTCACCCAGCCCTCCGCCGGCGTATTCGAGCATTAACCCCGGTGGGAGCTCTTCATCATACCCTAATGAGAAACAACGGCCCGCTCCTCAGCCAGCCTCGAGCTCAAGCTCAACACCGGCGCCAGTGCCAGCGCCAGTGGCCCAGGCGGCCTCCCCGCCGAAGAAGCAGACCGAGATAGCAGCTGGACTTGCGTCTCCGGCTCTGCAACATCCTGGGCATCCTGCATTTGCGAATGACCCGAGACCCGAGCCTCAACAACAGCAGAATGGTCAACAAGCACAAGTTGTCACGCATACTCCCTCGCCATTTCAAGGGCAAGGTCCCACTTCGCCGCCACCGCTCCCCGAGGGCTGGATTGCGCACCTTGACCAGAATTCCGGTCAATATTATTATATCCATTTAGCCACACAGGCGACGCAGTGGGAGTTTCCCAAGGGCCCCAATCCTATTCATCATGAGGTTGCGCCTCTATCTCCCACGGCATCGACCTACGGCAACCCTCTGGGTTCGCCGATGTTTGGCAAGCAGAGCGCGATGGCTTCACCCATGTTCCCACCGCAGACTCCTGGCTATGCCGAGAGTATCATGAGTGTTGCGACGGCTACGCCGACCGCTGCTGGCTTTTCGGGACCTCCCGGTGTTGGCGTGGACATGTATAAAGTCCAACCAACGAACGGTGTATACTTCGGCCCCTATTTAAGGTATACGAATATGGATATCGAGAAGGGACTTTGGCTGGGAAGCATCCTCATAGTTACGGATGCTCCTCAGCCGCCCACGATCCATATTCATCTTAGTGCTGATTTGTCACCCAATCCCCGCCAACTAGTACCCCATTCCATCTATACACATCAAAGATGGCAGTTCTTCAAATATGATCTCGACTTACAGATGGGCGAAGGCGCCACGGATAGGTGGACTTACGCCGTGACATCTCACCTCGGCTGCACCAGATACGAGTTTGTAGTCGCGGGCCGAAACGAGACCAACTGGCGTTTTATAGCACATTCCGGAAACGACTTCGCCGCCAGCACGTCGCAGAGCGAGCGCAGCAAACTCGGTGGGCTTGGGTTTATGTGGAAGGATGTACTGCAAAAGAACGTAGATTGCGGTGGCTTCCACGTTCAGCTTGGTCTGGGTGATCAGATCTATGGGGACCGGCTATGGAAGGAAGTGCCACTCCTAAAACAGTGGTTGGCTATGGCGGGCAAGGAGAACAGGAAGAATGCTTCTTGGACGGCGCGTCACGAGGAAGACGTATCACATGCTTACTTTCACTTCTACACCAGCCATTTCGACCAGCCGTTCCTTCGTGAGGCGTTTGCTCAGATTCCTCACGTCTGCCAGATTGATGACCATGACATGTAAGTCTATCATGAATTCTTAAGATATCATACTAACCACGTCTTAGCTTTGACGGCTATGGCTCCTACCCCGACTATATGCAGAATTCCCAGATGTTCAAGAACATCGGCCGGATAGCCGTGGATATGTACCTGCTTTTCCAGCACCACACCACGCTGGAAGTCCTCCGGAACGTAAGTCACGACCTCGACCTGTTCACCGTTACAGGACAAGGCTGGCACTTCATCAAGTTCCTCGGCCCCGCCGTGGTCGTAGTCGGCGTCGATCTCCGATCGGAGCGGACGCAGAACCGCGTGCTCGCGGGGCCGACGTACCAGGGCCTATTCCCCAAGGTGGCCATGCTGCCGCCTAGCGTGCAGCACTGCCTCTGGATGGTATCGGTGCCCCTCGTCTACCCGCGGCTGGACACGGTGGAGAGCCTCGCGAACACGTTCGCGACGGGCAAGAAGGCGGTCAACACGACGTACAACGTGCTGGGCAAGGTGACGAGCTCGGTGGCGGGGATCGTAGGCGGGAAGGAGATGGTCGCACAGGGGTTCAGCCAGGTCAAGAAGGCCGTCGGCAAGTCTGGGCTCATGGGCAATGTGGTCAACCAGTTTGGCGACCTAGATATAGGCGAGATCCTGAAGGACATGTGGACGCACGAGTCGAAGGATCTCGAGCGGACGTACCTCATCCGCACTCTGCAGGGCATCTCGCACCAGAAGGGCTTGCGTATGACGTTCTTGTCTGGAGGTATGTTGATTTTCTCCTCCCTCCCAACCTAATTCTACCCCTATAAAAATTCCCCCGCAGCTAACACGGCAAACCGCAGACGTCAACGCCGCAGGAGCGGGCATATTGCACGACCCTTCGCACCCGTTCGACCACAAGACGATGTACCAGATCATCACGTCGCCGATCGTGGCGGCGCCAGCAGCGCAGTACATCCTCAAGATGCTGCACAGCAACCGGGCGCACTACATCCCGGCGAACGGGCAGCGGTCGTCGCACGGCGGCAGCGAGGTCAGCGACACCAAGGAGGACATGATGGAGATCTTCCACACGGACGCCTCGGGCGCGCCCCGCGAGCTGAAGAAGCTCATGGGCCGCCGCAACTACGTCGCCGTCCTCGCCTACGACCCCGATGCCGTCCCCGCTACCCCGTACGGCCCGAATCATAACCAGGGGGGCCTGAACAAGCTTAGCCTCGCGGTCGACTTCGTCGTGCAGGGCGACGGCGCGTTTAATGTCCCGACTAAGTACGGCCCAGTCGTCGTGCCGCATCTGGAGTTTGGGCGGTGATGGGGCACGTCGGAGCTTGGGTTTATGATTGCATGGAGGAGGATGAATGAGGGGCGCGAGCATGATGCTATTATTGGAGGGCTCTGTGTGCAACTTGATGGTTAGAATACTTAGCTTATCGGATACCTAGGTTAGCCATGCCTGAACGAGGGGATAAAGCCATGAGAATACTTGTGTGTAATAATGAATTCCCCGTGATTCTCCTGATGTTTGTCTATACTGTGCGTATTAGTGTCGTGCTCATATTTTGGAGCCCACAAGATATCACGACTCAACACAATAAGAAAGGCAGACCGTCCACTTTATTGTTTATCTTTATTTTTTATTATTTGTGTTTTCTGTGCAGATCTACGCAGGGAGACGTAAACGACATTTCTAGATCCATTAGGCGCCCAAGAAGCATTTTCTATATCTTTTCGGTCTTGCCCCTTTGTGTTGTTGCCATTACTCGCAGATCGAACCGGACGCAAATCTAAGTCAATCAAATCTAGCATCGACTTACACCCCCTTTTTTCATGTCTTTCTTTTTTTTTTCATTAATCCCTTCCCCATGCTCTCTCTACACCTCACAGATCGAAGGCCTCCTTTATCTGCCTGAGGCAGTCCTCGGGGTTCTTGACGGAGTGGCCGAGGGTGCGGGGGTCGACGTAGATCTCGTAGTCGTTGCCGCCCTTGTCGGTCTTGTCGCCGAAGAAGTGCACGGTCTCGTAGCGGATGCCGCCGGGCTTCTTGGCCTCGTCCTCCAGGTGCTTCAGGCAGTACGTCTTGTCCCAGCCCGTGGGGAAGACGTCGAAGGAGATCTGGCCGCCGATGGAGAAGCTGCGGTTTTCGCGACGTGTAAGCCGATACCCAGGTTATTTGTTTTTATTAGGGAAAGGGGGGGGGGCTTACGTCAGACCTAGGTGTCCAAACTTCTCCCTCATCTTGGCGACCATGGTCTCGCGGATGCCGTTCTTGAGGTCGTAGGCCTGGTAGTCGTTGCGCTCCTGGGTGCTGGCATTACGGCCGATGGGGGAGACGTTGATCATGCCGTTGCGGAACTCGATGAAGGTGCCGCGCTTGACGGGGACGTCGAGGTCGGCGATGTAGTGCAGGATCCAGTTGGCCAGCTCCTTGTACCGGTCCTCGCCGATCCACTTGATGAAGCTGTTGGACGGCAGCTCCTGCCCCAGCTTGAACGCCGTCAGCCCGTTCTCGCTGAAGCAGAAGTCGAACATGGACGTCACCGGCCGGTCCCCGGTCCCCAGCTGCTCCTGCTGCTTCACCAGGTTCGACCCGCCCACGTACCCGATCGCGACTTTTTGTCGTAGCCGCTCGAGCGTCTGGAGCATCTCCGGGGACACGGAGAGGCGGGCTGGCGTTAAGGTCTCGTCTACGTCGAAGAGCACGATTGTGTTCTTGATCGGACGGTCCTCTAGGGGAGGGTAGGAGGGGGCGCCGGCGTCCATGGTTGTCTAGTTTTTTTATTTGTTTTATTTTTATTTGTTCTGTATCTTGCTCTTAAGTTTCTTTCTCGAGATGGTGAGCGAGTGAATTCCTAGACTAGGTAGGTATAGATCCAGCAGATCTGTAGACAATGCGAAAGTTCGGAACGCGTGGCCTTAAGTAAAGTACGGGGTCGTGTACAGTTACTTATGTAGATGTAAGTACCCTACACGTGTAGAGGTAGGAGACAGGGAGGTAGTATTTTCATCAAAACCTTGGGACCTTGAGAAAAAAAAGGTCAATGGCTGCGCCTCGATATAATTATAACCCTGGAATGGAGGGGGAGGGGCTGAGGGGTATTTCGTATTAGGTAATGCGTGTTAAATTGGAGGCGGTCAAGAAATTGGGGGTAAGGGGGGACATGCACCAATTGAAGTTGCTATCGCCCACATGCTCCCCACAAGCTTGACTTTCAGACTTCATACATAGGTACATAGTCGTAAGTACTTTGTACCCAAATAGGGGGTAATGCCTCTTTCATACAGCTACATCTGTATGGACGTACATGTGTTAACAATGAGCTCGAGCTCTTTCGAAGTCGCGTAATAAGAAAACTCACCGTATTCCCAACATATGATATCTAGCTAGTCACACACCGTCATCATTTCAATCTTTCACTTGAACCCCTTCTTTAAACTAGTCGGTTTCTCGCTTCCTCGTTATCTTCAACGATAAGTTTCTTGTAATTGACGAATCATCTACATGTAGTCATGTAAACGGGCAGAAGGAGCAATTTGAATCTATTTGAATTTATTCAATGTTTTTCATGTGAAGAAAGACTACATCTCACTTCGAGCAGTTACAAACCCTCCCCTCCTCCTTCCCCCCCTTTCCACCCTCCCCCTTCCCCTCCGCCTCCGCCTCCTCCCCACCACTCTTAGCACCCCCCGGCTGCCCCTTATAGATCTCCGGAACATCAGCCGCGACGGGTTGCTGCTGAGCTGGGCCTTGCTGTTGCTTCTCGACGCCGCCGCCTCTATGCGGGTGGCTCCCGCCGCCCGGTTGAGACCTATAGTAGCCCTTCTGGTGCTCGCCGATGACGCCTACGTCGGGCTTGGCGGCGGCGGCGGCGGCTCTGGCCGGGAGGGCCTTGGTGTTTGGGTCGGCGGCGGCGTTGGAGGGGCCGGCTTGGTGTTGGGCCGGCTTGTCTTTGCTGAAGAAGCCCATCTTGCTGGTTTTTTCTGGCGAGGAAGGGGTAGGTTTGGATTGAGAGTGCATTTTTCTTTCTTTTCTAAAAGGGACGTACGAAGCGAGGTCTTCTTTTCGAGGGTGGTAAGCTTCGGGGGATGTGGTAGTTGAGTGAAGATTCGACCATGCTTTATATAGGGAGGGGGTTGGAAATCTTATTTACCCCGAGGTTTTGTGTTCCGGTACTGCGGTGCCTACGATATGATTGCGTGGCTCTGGTGACATCTTAGCTGTCGTGAATGTAGCGATCCCACCTAGTAGTGTTGTCGAGTGACGTCGAAAGACATAATGCTATGCTTTGATGTGACGATGGCATAAAGCCTAGATTCCTTGTACCACGAAGGTCGTGAGGAACAGAGCACTGCTAACGACACAATGTAGCTCTCTACAATGTTGCACGATGACAAAAGCGATTTGCATATCGGTAGATCGATTTTCAAATTGGTTTCCCACTTACCTCAGGTACACTATTAAACAGGCAGTCACTTGAATCACCATGTGGTATCAAATCGTAACAATCTCATTCAATCGTATAAACAAACTATTTCGTAACTCGTCTTCGGTACGCGCCGTACTTCAAGCTATGTCCTGCCACGCCCCCGTTATCTCGATGGCCAAGTTGGCAACTGTGCTAATGGACCAAAGCCCTATTAAACTCCACCCGATCTTCCTGCTCATTATCCATTTGTTCATTGGTATGATAGTAAGTAGCGCAAGGAGTGTGAAAAGTAAGGTTATAGTAGAGATCATCAATGTCCCGCTGACTTGTATGTGGTACGGCTTATATCGTATCGGCCTATCGGGGTGTTTGGCTTTCCTCTCCTGTGCCGCATGTATTGTTTGGTACGCGCCTCCGAGACCGATGCCGAGCAGAATGTTCAACAAGGGGCCGCCAAAACAGGCGGATCTGCACAAGGTTAGTTCAACGGACTCAGGTGTCCTCAAATTTGGGGACGACGTACAATGCCATGACTGGGTACCCAAGACGAGCGACAGTCACGTCCGCAACTAAGTCTCCCACCGAATTTCCGACTGCGAAGACAGTAAGACCAAGTATCGCTTCCGATATGTCCATGACCACACCCAATGTTTTCAGCACGCCAACGACTTCACCAGCGATTGTTGAAATCCACGCGATTGATATACAGAATCCCAGAAAGCAGAAGATAAAATGGTACTTAGGTCGGCGATCAGGTGACGTGGTCAAAAGTATGATGCTCAATATGATAAGTGAGCAAATAAGTGAAATCAATAACGCTTTTATGAGCACGTTGACGGGCTGGTCAAGGTCCTCCCTCATATTTGCCCAGACAATCAACACACAGAATATCGGTCCGGTGAAAACTTGAAGGATCAGCAACCAACGATTCCATCCTCGTTCTTCGTCGCTCAGTGTTGAGCTGTCCTGCC
Organism: Jackrogersella minutella; assembly: GCA_022578535.1. NCBI lineage: Eukaryota > Fungi > Ascomycota > Sordariomycetes > Xylariales > Hypoxylaceae > Jackrogersella > Jackrogersella minutella. The sequence continues at coordinate 148,811 of MU388243.1, forward strand.
CGAGGTCTGAGGCAGGTTTCGATATTTGTACATCTGAAGAGGGGGGGACCGGTATCGCCTGAGTTTGGTCTAGCCCTTGCGCATCGTTGGGGCCATTGATGGAGATGAGGCTGGGCGAGTGACTGCGACTAGATGCTCTAGATCTTGTGCGCCGTCTGTACCGCTGCCATTCCGTTTCGGGTTCGATGGCGACTCCCGGCTCCAAGGACACCGGCACTGCTGTATTAGGATTCACCAAGTGACTTGACCCCATCTGTTCTATAATACTCCCCTCCGAGTCATCGTCTGGTGTCTCAGTCTCTACCACAGGTAGTGTAATGACTAGAAAGAATATGGTTGGGACGGATATTACGCTAACAAATTTATCCCAAATACTCTTACTTCGCCAGCTTTGTAAAGTAGGGAATAGAGTATAGAATATGGTCTGTGGCGGGGGTAATAGTTCGTAAGGCCACCACCTGATAGGTTTCGAATCCTTCTGCTCACCTAGATCGGGGAGAGACGCGTTTCGCTCCTCCATAGAGGGGGGTAGAATTAGGTGGGGAAGCTGCTGAGAATTATCTGTGAACATAAGAGGTGACTCTGAAAATGCAGGAAATGGTGATAACGATGGTGAGGACGATCTTGAGCTGTCGCGAGGTGGACTAGGAATGCGGAGGCGATGCAACTGTGGTCTAGGCGATAGATTCTCTGCAGCCGAACTCTCCGCATGATGGCCACCTAAGAGATCGTTGGGTGGAGGGGCCAATTTCCCCCCTATGGTGTGCGGGCTAGGGGTCCTATCCCTACTCTGTGATGACTCTTGGGGTGCAAGGTCAACATCGATAGCAAAAGGGACGGCTCCGGATGACCGCGCACGGTTCCTAGCCACATTATAAGCATCCTTGACGTCCTGTATCGTTTGGACGCTCTTGTTCCCTTGAATGCCGGTATTCCCTGCTTGAAGAAGGTCAGCAGAGGAGCTGCGACCGTGGTGTATTGGCCGCATGCGTAAGTTTCCCTTATCCTGCAACGATGACAATACTGATCTGAACTCAAGTGCACCAACCAGACTGGGTCGAATTGGGGTGATGGTCGTCGTGTTGCTTCTCCTTCCACGGGGGCGATTTACTCGCATGCTACTCGCCACCTCCGCAGCAACATGCTGACTATGGTCGCTGTCATAATCATCATCGGCTGTGCCGATTTCGATCCTGGGCCCTTGCTCTAATGTCCCAACATCGACAGTACTGGACCCGCTTCTCCACGAGGCACGACGTTCCGCGGGCGGGGCGTCTTCGTCGTCCGGATCGTCTCTGTACGGTTCCAATTCATCATTTCCACGTTCGTTCGCGGATGCGTAGAAGTGACCGCGAGACGCGGCCTCCTTTGCCCGGCGTGCCTTTCTCCTCTTAGAGACCGCATGCCAACCGACAACGACGATAACATAGAAAATATAGAAACCGATCATGACAGAACATTCCCATAGATGTATGTCTCCGTCTGCCAAGAATCCCATGGCAAAGCCAACGGCAACGATAAAAAAGCATATATCTCGAATGAAGGTCTTCCGAGACACCTTGAATTCGCGAACCAGTGCCATGGAACCAGCAACAACGGATGTGATGAAGCCGGCTGCACCGATCAGCTCCCCAACGGCCATACTCCCGCTGTTAGAGCTCATGGCGGCAAAGGTGCTAAACACATCTGGCGATCCATTTCCAAAGGCTAAGAAAGTGACACCAGCGAGACTCTCACTCAAACCAAGGATGGTGGCAATGGTACTGAGGTTGACGCTAAAAAAGTCGCTCGCAGCTATTCCTATAGTTGAAAATAGCAGGCCAAGCCAGAGTACCAATATGATAAAGGCAACGGGCTGTACGGTGTCGAAGTCGCAGTAATAGAGGGTTAAGTACCCTACAAGACCTGCTTCGTCATCTTGACAATTGCGTCGCACAAAGTCACACTTGTCTTGGGCATTGTGAACTAAGCGGCAGTCTTCGCCAGATCGTGGAGATAGAGATGGGAGCTGTTTCGATGAGACCCTTGGCCCTCGGACAAACATAGAGTATGTAGCGAGTAGGGTAAGTATGAAAACCGTTGTATAAAACGGCCGCGAGTTGAGTCCCCTCCTCCATGGTACGAGAGGGGAATGCATCTTGAGCTGTCCGTCTTGTTACCTTAGGGAGGTATGTTTAAAGGGCCATCTAGAAGATGATTAATTCATGGGATTCATGGGATTCATGGGATTCATGGGTTTGATAAGAAGATTTAGTTGGTAAGAATTGTTTATAGAAAACGATTGGAAAAGAGATTAAAGATAAAATTAGGAGGAGCTATTGAAAAGTCGAATCCTATCCGGATGAAATGGTGTTTAAAGGTTCTAGGCATACAAGATAAAATGAAATGAAATGAGTATACCTATCTCAAGGTAGGAGGTAGGTACCGGTAGTATTGATGATGTGGTGAACTCGATTTCCTTTGAGAAGGACCTATCAATTACCTTGTCGATACCCTGTAGATACCGCATCAGTACATCCCACTACTACCTACGTCCCATTGACGTGGACGATGCAGGCGATGAAAGGTACCCCGGACATGTCTTGTAACTTACCTAGTGCATCAGATCCTTCCCAGACCGCTGGATTTCAAGGCATTGAACATTGGCAGAAGAAGGGTAAATGGGTTCCCTCAAACGAATCTTGCGACGTTGACGTCAATCCTCTTAGATGCGCTTTGACTCGGCAGCTGTTTAAGTAAACCATATGTACGAAACATACACAATTTAAGAAGTATTCACAGAAAGTTTAGTAAGAGAATGTTTTGTTTGAAAGATGTGACTCGGGTGATCTTGCTTTTTTATTCATCGATACGGAAGCCAAGTGCCGGACAAGTATCGTGCACGTACTTGCCAAGTGTACCTGTATCCAATTTTGCAGGTACGCCACACCCCGCCAATAACCTTTCGTCACCGTTGTGGCTGTGTAGGACACTTGCAGAAACTCCCTTCTAGACCTACTTGGCTAGGCTAGGCAAGCTGGCAAGCTGGCAAGCTGGCAAGCTTCCTTATTTTAATCCTTCCACATTATTAACCCCAAACTGTTTCCCCCCCGGACCAATTAGGATTAGCGCATTTGATATTGTTTACTTGCGCAAACCTAAGTTGAAGTTGTCCCGCTTACAACTAAAAGAGAGGGAAACGCGACACACACACAAACTGAACTATTCTATTTTGCGACCTGCATCTCGGCCCAACCCATAAACAACCCAACTACATGCGCATCACAAATAGTCAAACATGCCTCGAGTAGCTCAGGTTCCTCGCGCGAGCGCTGGTGATAGATCAACAACCTCTGGAGCTTCCGGATCACCATTCAAATCTCCTTTAAAGTAAGTCAATCGTCACTTGTTTACTACTACATTCGGTTGCTCCGACTCCCATAGCAACCAAAAAAAAATCCTCACATACAAAAACAGAATCCCTCTGAACGACGACGCACGAGAGAGAAAGGGACGACTTCATTCCAGGAGAGCCTTGCACGATAGGCAGATTAGTGAACTGCAGGCGGCTGCGGCGACGCCTGCGAAGAAGAGACTGGCTGATATCGACAATGCGTCTCCCCGCTCGGATCCGCGCACGCCGCGACGCGGTGGGGTTGACGATGACGATGTCTATGTCGTTGGTTCCAACACCGGTGTGACGCCTATGAAGCGTGTGCCTATCCTGGCCAACTTCGAAGAATGGATGAAGATGGCCACCGACAATAAGATCAACGCTACGAACTCTTGGAACTTCGCCCTTATCGACTACTTCCACGATATGTCCCTATTAAAGGACGGAGACGGTGTCAACTTTCAGAGAGCGAGCTGCACCTTGGACGGCTGCGTCAAAATTTATACCAGCAGAGTCGACAGTGTAGCGACAGAGACGGGTAAACTTCTTAGCGGCCTCGCAGACAGCAATTCGAAGAAGAAGGGTAGAGATGGCGATGCGGAGGGCGAGGACAGCGAGGAGGAAGTCGATGAAGATGGCAATGTGATCAAGAAGAAGACGAAGAAGAGGGTTAGCTTAACCGCGTTTGCGACACATCACACAAGATTACTAATTGTTCTTTTCACAGCAACGATCCTCGGAAGCAACTCTTGCACCCTCATTCGCCTCTCTACAACTCAAAAAGTTCGAACTTGAATTTGCGGTGGACCCATTGTTCAAGAAAGCTTCGGCAGACTTTGATGAAGGCGGTGCTAAAGGCCTTTTATTAAACCACCTAATGATCGACGGCCAAGGTCGCATTGTATTCGATAGCAGTGACGACGCCAACGACGCTTCCGCAGAAGGTATCAAGCTCCGAAGACGAGAAGACGCCACGGCAGATGAAGAGGAGGAAGTAGAAGAAGATGATGATGCAACTATCACAGGAGACCAACCCGAGCAAGAAGAAGACGACGTTGAGATTGATATCGGAGCTCTTGGTGCTAAATTCTTCCCCGACCTCGGCAGGCTAGACGAGCAAGATATTTGCCCGTCACTCAAGACTTTCGAGCTCGGTAATCCGTCGGGCTCTCTGGACATCCCATTCCTGCGCGCATCGGAAGACGACAACGAAGATGACGACACTGAAAATGGTGATGGCGGTGCTGGCAACAAGTCTGGCATGTTTATCGACGAGGATAACCTGGCAGGTTTTGATGACATGACCGCCATGGGAGGTTTCGACGTCGCGTTCGGCGAAGGTGGTGAAGCCTGGGCGCGAGAGGCCGCTTTGGAACCTCAGATGCGGCCTTATAATGTTGGCGCTGACGATGGAATTCCTGGGGGCGACGGTGCAGACGGCATCGAGGACGACAACGGCGACTACAACATCATCTCGATGAACCGCGCCAAGAACGGCGAGCAGATGCACGAGGATATTCTAGGATACTTCGACCAAGCTCTTCAGAAGAACTGGGCCGGCCCTGAGCACTGGAGGATACGCAAGATCAAGGACGCGAACAAGCCCGAGACGACCACCCGCCAGCGAAAGGAGAAGGAACCTTTCGAGATAGACTTCAAGTCACCCCTGGACCAGAAACTAGGCGAGACCATCTTCACGCAGGCGTCGAGCAACTCCGCCATATCCATGCCAAAGAAGGACTGGAAGTCCAAGACCCGAAACCTGCTCCCCGACGACAAGCACTTCAACTCGACGCAGCTGCTCAGCCTCTTCCTCAAGCCCAAGGCGCGCATGAGCCGGCGCAACCGCCTCAATAAGGGCGGCCTATTCGGAAACAACAACGGGCAGCAGGAGAGCAACAACGTGGCGGCAGGCGAAATGGACGAGGCGTTCTGGGCGCAGCGAGAGCCGCAGCAGGCGGGCGGCGCGGAGCAGGACACGGTGCTGCCGGCGGGCGACTACGACGCCAACTTCTTCGACGACGAGATGCCGCTACCCGGGGGCGGCATGCTGGACGACGACGACGACGAGTTCGCGGACGCGAGGGACCACTTCTCGCCCGGTGCCGACGCCCCCGCCACCCAGGACATCGGCATCACCGGCATGCTCGACAACGGCATGACGACCGGCGGGTTCGGCACCCAGCTCGTCACGTCGACGCGCAGGCTAAGGCCCGAGTACGTGCAGTACGCCCGCGTGGCGAAGAAGGTCGATGTGCGCAGGCTGAAGGAGGAGCTGTGGAAGGGCATGGGGGTCTTCGAGACCTTGGAGGTACGTCAGAGCATAGGCCCTTTTCTTCTCTTCCCTCCTTTTTTTTTGCATTGCAAAAAAAAAAAAAAAAAAAAAAAAAACTAACAACGTCACACAGGACCCCAACCGCTCCAGACTCCCCACGCCCCCGACGGAAGCGGAGAAGGAGGCCAAGGCGGACCCGCCGCCGCTCAAGTTCACGGACGTGATGAACGACCTGCAGACGGTGTACCCCAAGGCCGTCATGGACGACATCTCCACGAGCTTCTGCTTCATCTGCCTCCTGCACCTGGCCAACGAGAAGGGCCTCGCCATCGAGAACACCCCCGAGCTCCTCGAGCTCGAGATCCGCAGGGACTGGTCCGCCGAGGTCACGGGCGAATAGTGAGCCATCGGGCACATTCACTCTACTCTCTTTTAATCTCTCGTGCGTTCCGCGGTTCCGTAGGGAGAGAGGAGGGGTGGAAACGGAGATCGTGGTTTAGAAGTACTGTTGTATGTATGTGATTCATGACTATTTGGACGGACGGGCAGGCAAGCGAGCGAGCAAGCAGGTGGAACTTTTTTATGCCGGCGATGATTGGGTCACGTCAATGTCATGATGGCGGCTTTCGTGGTCGGCGTGCCACTCACAACCCCCCTTTTTTTCCAAAGGGCTGGCTAGGGATGATGGATGAAAGTAGTAGTATGGGATACGTATTGAGTAACGAGTTCCTTAGGTATATAGCTACGTACCCGTTTACCTATAAGGGTTTTATTTTATTTCTCTCACTGCTTGATTCCTCGTACCAAGACATCCATCCTGTAAAGAAAACAAGATATTAGTGCTCCAAGTTACTTCCAGTAAAGCGAGTTGGTTGCATTTGACTAGAGAAGGGTCTGGATTGAAGCCAAGTTCAAGATCACTACCTAGGTATACATACATACAGGTATATGTTTGAGCGGAGAGCTATGGATACCATCATATCAATCCCAGATACTTAGACGTAGTTTAGTTTCACATGCCCTCCATCACATCACTTCTATAGGTAGATCGAAGATCACATCCTTCATCACGCTGTCCCGAACCCGTTCGTTCCGTGGTGAGTGGGCGGGTGTAAATACATGATATATAAATTCAAGTCTCAAATCCCCCTCACACCTGGTTTTTTTTCGTCTCTTAGAGGGTGCTTCCCAATTCCAGTTCCTAAAAAACTCCTATATGTAAGGTAAACAGTGGTGGTGGTAATGGTAATCACATCTGATCATACGCAGTATTCAGCGTTCAAAACAGAAGAATCCCTCTTTTGCAAGCGGTTGCTTTGCATCTTACGAAGTAGAAAATTGGGTATTTTAGATAAGTAGCTGTGTAGTATCTGCGGTTGCGTCTTTCCCGGGCTCTCCAGGGATAAAAGAAGATATAAAAATAAAATAAAGTATGCCCTGAAGAGCCCGGATGATAACTGTCAATGATCGCCTTCAGGAGTCATGTCGTGTTGCAATTTCCAAACGCTCGTTCCCCTCAATAATTCCAGTCATAAGTGTTAAAGATCTCGTAAATGCCATGCTCCGCCGACCTTCTGTATGCAAATGTAATTAGTGCAGAAACCCACGAAGAAAGAAAGTGTGGGGGGCAGAACAATGATTTGTACCCGCTTCACCGCCGATCGACAATATCTCGTGCTTTAAGAAGAGCACTAATGCCGTCGAGAACATTTTCATTTAAACCGCCCATTTTCGAAGTGGGAGAGACCTTGGATTCGGATGATACGCCGAAAGTGCCATCCTTACGGGCACCTTGGTTTGAATATGTTGGGGTGGCTGGTCCTGGATGATACCCTCCTGTAAATGTTAGCAGCTAGATTAAATTCCCAGATACCATGGCCATTACCATTGCTACTTGATTGGTCGCCTGGAGGACGACCAGATTGTGGTTGGAATATCGGCAATTGCGGTGCCGGGCATGAAGCATACTGAGGCTCTGTTTTTGTAAGAAGAGCATGTATCGGTAGTGACGCATCACTCGGTGTTCTTGGGACGGCGTAAGAACTAAGCGAGCTGACACTTCCAGTCGAAGATTGCTCCGTCTTCAAAGACGGTGGCCTTGATATAGATGTCGATGCAGATGATCTTGATCCGTGACTAGACCCGTTGCTTGTGCCATGGTTCGGCACGGAACTAGGTATGCCATTCTCCGGTGACTGCACTAGAGTTCCTTGAACGCCTCTTGGGTCAAACCAGGAAACGCCGGCATTACCGGAGTCCCCATAGACCCGTTGGTTGTCAGCCCAACCAGGCCGACGGCTCGAGTGGTAGAAGGAAAGATCACGGGAAGTCGGGCTCGAAAGTCCTCGTGGCCGCCCACCACTCGGTTCATCGTATGACAAAGTCCTTGGCGAATGTAGTGCTTCATCTCTATGGTGCATCCCATTTAGCCCTGGCGAGAAACTGCTTTCGACAGTTGATGCTGATGATCCCATCCTCTGCTGGCGTGTTGGAGGAGGCTCACTGCCAGGTTGGCTATCAGAGCCGCTAACTGTGCCACTAGTCGTACCACTAGCTACTACTGAGCCGCTGGTACTGCTGCCGCGAGTACTCTCATTTTCTGTCTTTAGGCGTTTAGAAACATCTTTTTCTATCATCTGTTAGAACTCTACATGATCAGGCATAAGGAAGCTGGTGTTATACCTTGTAGTTGAGTCGCTTGTCTTTTACGAAACTCCTGTAAGTAGTCGCAATACTTCTTATACTCGACTGTATTTTTGTATTCGGCTAGCTCACGATTGTATCTCTCCTTTGCTTCGTGTGCCCGTCTTTCAAACGGCTCTTTTTCGTCACGGGTCAGATTTTGCCAATTCTCACCGACCAATTTAGCGATCTCCGTAAACGTCAAGTTTTGACCCTTTAAATCCTCTCGCATTTCTATTTATTCTATTAGCATGTAGTCTTTTATTTTTGAACAATAATGAAACACGATCATTGGGATTGGGGATTCTGATGTTAATAAAACAACACAAAATGAATAATAAGGGACATACTATTTGAGAACAGCACATACGCCGAGGGCGGCCGCTCCGGGGAGTTTTCATCTGGCTGTCGCAAAGTTAGAAGATGCACGTCCAAGTACTGAGATGTAAGAATTCGAAACCACCCCAAACCCCCAAGGAGACAGCAGAATATTTATGAAATGGTAGCAGCGAACCTTTGGGTGTCGTCTGTATTTGCGCTTCGCGACGCCCGCCCCGTCCGGTTTGTCGGACTTGGAGGGCTCCGTCCGATTCGAATCGAGCCGTGCATCTTCAATGCTGGTGCGGGTGGGCGATACTAAGGATACCTCGGGTGCAACACCTCGATAATTCGCTATTCGACGCTGTAGTTTCTTTGAGGTAGTCAGTATACCATCTCTTGTGAGCGTTGCCCGAGGAACCGTCTTACTCTTCGATGGCCGAGCTTAACGCCAAGTGCATCCCTAACCCGCCACGTCAGCCATTGACCCTTAAGTCCGATTGATGATATAACTCACAGGTCAGATTCAGTAATGTCCAGAATCGTCTCCCACGAATCGAAGCCTTGGTCGATGAAGGCGTCGAAGTACTGAGGGATGCCTAGCTCGCCGAGGATGGGTTCGAGGGAATTCATATAGCTGATTTTAACCGCGTCTCTGCGGATCAATCGCTCCAAGTTTCAATTCAGCATCAGGATGCCGAAATGCTTCTCGTGTGTCGGTTACGATACAGCTCGTGGTGCCTACTTTTTGTCGCCTAGTGGACCTTCCACGAGTCGGTGTTGCTTTTCGGCTGACAAGAGTTCAGTGGGCTTAATGACAACTCAACCACTTCCCATAACACAACCAATATGCACACGCGAGTTGGCCTCGGTCTTCCTTGTCGACGAAACAACTGGTCTAATAACCAGTCTACAGTAGTAGTGTCGAGCTTTCTTGCCTTCCCACGGGCATTAATTGTCTGCAATAGCAGCGAAAGGGGATTCGAGGCTACGTTGAAATAGAGAAACGCGTCGTTGGTTTGACGAGAAGATTAGGTGTGGGGCGTGGGGTCTAGATTTACAGGAGTGCGCGCGTATGTGTGAGGAATGCTGAGACAGTTAGATAAAAATGAGCTCTGCTCAAAAGGTATCAAGTGTAAAAAAACCAAAATAAAAAGGTACGCTACGATTGGGATCCGGCTGATGTGAGTCGAGTTGCGAGGTCGTTATGTTGTGACATTAAGAATCGGATTTGTCTGTTTGCGCCGTGTTGGTCAATGGCAATGTTTAAGGGAAATGTGGAAAATTGGCATTCTGGATCCCGGGCTGTTCTGGTGATATACGATCCCTCTGCATTTTCCAGATCTCGATGAGTAGCGCAATCGACGAAAATCGAAGGACTGATGTGTAACAGCGAAAGGGAACATCAGAAAAAATAACGGTTGCGGCAAAGACCCAGAAAAGCTAGCGCTTGCTTGAAGGGTTTTAGGGAAAAAATAAATACATAGAAACTCACCTACAGGACTAGCTTCCATTTTCTTCTAACAGATGGCCGACGGGAAGTGCTGGGAACATGCAAGTAGAAAATGGCCTGATGGGCTGATGGACAATAACATGTCGGTGGGTGGACACGGTACCTGATGTATGTAGCTATCGAGGGATAAATATCACGCCTCTCTGTAGCCCCGGGCCTGAGAGAGACCGTCCAGGAACGTGACTACCTAGGCTGCTAGGTAGGTATGTATTTATTCCTACAAGACCATTGGCCACCTGGAGTCCTGGACTAGTTCCAAGGCCCATATATGCATTAGATGCAGTGGTGAGAATCAAGCTCATGCAACCTAGTTCAGGGCTAAAGCTTATTAGTGTTCCGTAGGCAAGTTCTTAAGAGCTCAAAAAGGACCGTCCATCATCTTCCTCTCTCTCTTGATACATAGCTGCTAGGTATTAATAATAAAAGGAACTCGCAAGAAGGAGTCGAATCGGCAGCATCCATGCGAGCAAAAGCTATGGGTACCGCCGCAGTTGAGGGGGGGGAGGGAAAGGTTACAGACTGATGGAGATCGAGATCGCTGGTCGATGCTTATCACAAATGAGAACACCTACCAGTGGATTGCCTTCGTTTCGTGTCTCTTGCCAGGATATGTACATATGTATGTATGTAGTAGAGAGGTGTGTGTGTATGTATGTGTGTGTGTGTGCGCGCGTGTATATGTACTAATCCCGACCTCGCTGCCTCGCTGCCATCTTGCCTCGCGCGACGTACCTTTTTGACGTCGTGCCTGGTACCAGGAGAGCCGCCTCGCTCGATGGCAACAACCTTTTGACGTCGTCCGCTCATGTTTCCCTTCTGATCAGGGACGAGCTGGACGATTTGATGTTCCAAAAAGGGACTGGTTCCTGTTGCAGTCATCCAGCAGATCGGTGATGATGATTCGATTCTTGTCAGGTACATCTTCCATAAGTAAGTATCGGGGTGTCGGGCCACTAACCAATGTCGAGAAAGAGACGGGAGCCAAGGGGGACGTCAACGGGCTACCAATGAGATTCGAGGATATTTAAAGCGGACAGGGTGCCGCAATCGACTTTTCAGCCCGGGATCGAACTTCTTGGCGTCTACCAAGCTAACGAACCCCAGACTCTTCTAAGCTCCGTCAGATGTTTTTTTTTTCTTTCTTCTTCTTCTTAGATTGCTAGTCTACCTTATGTATTGCATCCACTTATAAATAATTGTGTCGACGATGGTGTACCCCTCTTAAAACCCCACTGGAGGGTTAGGTAGAGGAATGGATGGGCTGGATGGGGTATCTTTGAACCATTTTCGAGTGACTGTCAGATGTCAGGTTGTATACGAATCTATAAGCTAGGCTTGGCTACCATAGGCCAGGTTCGAGATTCGATCGAAAGATGAGAAAATTGAAATAATTCTCCTAGATAAATATGCCATAGTAATAGTGTGAAGCATTGTGGGACAAGATCGAGATTTTGGGGGACGGCTTTGCTTTCTACATGACAGTTCAAGACAACGTTGCAGCCTTGGAACCTTTTAGAGGAACCTTTAAGAGGAACCTTTACATATAGTATGAGAGCTGTGCTTGGTTAACGACGACTTCCCAAGCTACTACGTAAGTTGCTCATATCCATGAATGTACCTATTGCGCCTACCTACTATCCATTGTAATACCTACCTAGGTACACTAGCTCCTATGGTAGCAGGGTAGGCAGATAAGTAGGTAGCTACTACCTCCAGGTACGGGCCTGGCATCTCTGGCATCTCTGGGAAGAGCCCTCAGTAAGAACTTTGTCCGCCAATGGAATATGGATGCACACTATTGATTGATCCTGCCTAGGGTACTTGGTAGCACATGTGTAGGTACCTATTTAAGATGGTAGCAGCAAGAATGATCACCTGATCAATTCGTTCTTTTTAATACATATCTACAAATACGGATACTTATCTGAGGAGGGAAGGGACTTCTACGGCGATTGTCATAATTTCCAATTTCCCATAGAAATAAATGGAATTCTTCTTTTGTCGGTCACCAAATAATTTGGTGTCATGTACCACCGCAGTTCAACATCTTTGTGTGCTTACGATTCATCCTGACCATTTGCAACACATAGCCTCAATCTTAGAGACTTCCCAAGACAAGCTAGGATTATCACATCAAGGTAAGTGTAAAAACACGTGGAGTTTACAAAGACTAGCAACGTGGACACCAAATGGACACCAAATGGGCACCTTTTCTTTTAATACTACCAGTACTACGAACTGTACGAATCCTTGACGACAATCCTCGTAGCCAATGACGGACATATCCCAAACTGTTGAGAAATGCTTTTATATAAAAAATGCCGAGATCCAGAGATCTAGACCATAGAGGCGAAAGACGAGTTTCCCCTTTGACGTCGGAGCTATTTTCCAGCTGGAGAGAAGATCTGCGTTTAAGGCCACAGGTTCCACCGTCGATCCTATGTGGAATAAGACCATCTTTACATGCCACGGGCACCACCGCTGTTTTTTTATTTATGCTTTATGCAGAGAGTTGCATTCTACTGTTTATCTATTCCAACTTTCAAGATTCAAGATTCTCATCATAAAAATCCTCACGTGAAGAGGCTGACAGTTAAGGGCCTATCAGAGTCCCATTCGGATCGGACCCGTTCACAACATTCTTTGAGATACCCGATACGAAAACCTCTCAGCGGTCAACCAACATTTCCCAAGAGCTTGTCACCAATCACCTATTCTGTGAGGTCCACATCGAATCTTGAAATCAGGGCACCAACCAATCTCTACTATACTTGCATATTCTTTTTGCACCTCTTAAGATAGAACGAGGCTGCTACAGGAACTTCGCCATGTCTCAAGAAACTAACGCTCAAGACACTAAAGGTGGCTCGGCGAATTCTTCTGGCCAAGCTAAATCGGTGCAAGCAACGTTGAGTGAGGTAAATAAACGCTCTTGACGCATGTCTTAAATGCTAGGTACTCCTTACTCTAACAAGAATCTCGTGTTTAGATACTCCAACACATAGATAAGTACGTATATTTGCTATCACAACAGCCTTGTTTATTACCTAGTTTGAGAAAATTCTCTTGGGCGTCTCGTGGGGAGATCCAACAGTCGATCTCGTCAAGTCACCTATTCCCGGCCTGCACATATCCGGACCATAGGTTCGGAAGTTGTGGCCGCATGGAAATGCCCAAATTCCACCATTGAATGTCCCATTGTTCACTATGCCAATCGTCTTTCGACCCCTATTTTACCTAGGTACCATCATGCCAAAGTCCCTTTTTGCATACAAACTGGCATGATAAGCGCGTCTTTTCCGCCCCCATGCCCGCCTGCAGAGCCCTGGAGGTCTAGATCCCCCCGCCTAGTGGCTACGGCGAACCCGAATCTGAACCATTCCCACTTCACACCTAACCGAATCCCACTTGACTGCAATGTCTACATGGGCAAACTTTTCTTCTTATCGATATTTCCCCATCTGCGTACTACATTTCCATCGTGGAGGTCCCAAGGCATTTGTCTGTCTTACTTGCATTACTTCCTGCTAGTACTCAAGCAGCTAGCATAGCAAGTTGCTTCACGTCAGATACTCGCGTAGTCTAGCAAAGTTGCTCAGGTTACCGGTCGCCGATATTTTGAAGTTAAGGTAATCCCCGGTTTCGACGTGACAATGTTTATTCCCATGCCTTGTCGGACGACTAATCTCGTAAGCTCTCAGCTTGTCATACATAACTGGCTACATATATGCCTACCTACGTAGTTGAAGAGTTTTCGTCGAAGACTTATCTCCTTCTAGCTATATCTCAATGGCGGATCGGAATTGCACGCGCCACTTCTCACAGTATCTGCTGAGGGTATAATCACAAAACCATGCAGCTAACATGTGGTTTAAATAGGGGCGAACGACAGGCCCATGCTGTAGAAGCACGCCTTGATCGCCTAGATCGTAACCTCGATGCCATACTAGCACAGCTTGAGGGCCATGAATCTCAATCACGCGATGCTACTAAAGAGAAGACAGCCGATCCGAAAGAGAAGGAGCCCGAGGCAAAGAAGTGATGTATTATGTCTCCCTGGTCATCGAGCTATTATAGTATGTTATGTTTATTGAAACGAGATTTCCGACCTCGCACTCACTTGACATATAGATAGACGGCTACGACTACGAGATGGAAAAGGTCCAAACTAGACAGGCCCCATCTTCTCTACCACCACGCTCATACCTACATGTATCCATCCCGCACAAGTTTCATATGTATGTATTACAATAGATCGGGAGGAACCGTTGTGGTAGCATCCTGCAAGGGATGCTGGTATGGTAGATCTATTCACAGATAATATGACACAGATTGGGGCATCTGTTGAGCTAGGCAGCGTACCCAGATCCTTAATCTTATTGTGACAGGCGCAATGTGACCATCCCAGACTCTGGCTTTGGCTAATGTAATAGTCTATGTAGATAGGCAGTGGCCAATTCCGATGAACCATAACGAGCTATCACTGTAGCTCATGCTCGTGTATGCTTAGCACGACAGCCTGGTGTGTCGACCACGCGATAGAGAAGTGGTACCATAGCTTAAAAGTATCGCGCGCTATTGGATTACATATCACTTAAAGAATATCATAAGGCAATAGAGCTGAGGAGTAGCAGCAACTTAAAGACTCGGATGTCACTGCTGCCGAGCTGGAAATACACCACCCCTTTTTAACCCAGGCAGAACACGCCAGCTTCGCAATCCAAGGCTCATGGTATCAATAGACATGGAAGGAAATAAATAGAGTCGATGAGCTCGATATAAACTACACGTAAAGATAAAGATTATTCGCCAACTTAAGAGAGTTTGGGTTCACTTTACACGGAGAGATTCCACTAACGAATGCTATTATCAGCCTTGGGGTATCCATCTATTTCTTGACGACTTATAGACGTAACCAACACGTCTTTGTACAATAACTAGCAATCAATCGAACGTCGGCGAACATATCCACTCGGTGGTTGTTACGTACCATGGGCCGACTCTTAAACCGAGTAAGCGAATAACTACCTACCGTGAATAACTACCTAACGTTATGGTAGCCCCAAGGATTGTAAAGTGGCCCCATTATCTGACGATGTCTTATCACATGGTAGAAACTTGGAGTTACCTACCTCCATCAACAGGCTCCCTTCACGGCCACATGGATAGGTATATACAGCGTCCGAACACTCACGGACATCTCCTTGCTTCCCGGAATCAACTCCAGACACGATCTATGGGTTCCCCGTCGGCATACACCGGATGATGCGAGGTTCCGCATCACAAGCCCGTGCCTGAGGATGTCTAGACTATACCATAGAACATCGACGTCACAGGAGGGCGTACCCAATCATGACTGGCCCGTCCAAAGGTGTGTAGCTTATGGTACGCTTGGAACCAACATCGTAGATACTATCTATGTAGTTACTACCTAGATAGTATTTACGTCCTCCGGCCGTCTGGATTGGAAGGCGGTACGGAACATCCCCCGGCTAGCTCGGGGAGCTTCCAGTATGTGTAGGTGTAGACTGCGGGACAGTGAATGGGGCCTAGTAGAATCGTTATCTCTCTCTCGATTGGGTGGCTGCATTTCCTCGTGTGTAAATGCATTGTCTGTGACTCACTCACGCCCTCGTCGAGCCTACAATATCTGTCCGGAGACGGATACTAAGATTCTTCTGACTTGTATCATCAATCTTCGTTCTTCTGTACCGTGAGCAGGTAGCATTACAACTGCTCCGTCAATCACGAAAAAGTCCCCTGCCGACGAAAGAGGAAAAAAAAATCCAACTCATATTTCCGGAGTGTAGGATCACTCTGACGTGAGTTTTACGTGCGCAATGCGACGCGCTCCTGCGGAATGTGATGAGTCTTCTTTCGTGACTCGCCCATGGATAGTCCTCGACAACCCAAAAATCCAAACGGGAAAATTTATCGAGGTTAGATCATCTCTTGCAAAGTGGGCTACGTGTGCTCTCAAAATCGTACGCGTAGGTTCTACTAAAATTTCAAGCTATCTAGAAAAAGGGGGACACAGCCCACAGCATCGCTTTCAGTAATATTTCAAACACAATTCTGCCTACCAACCTAAGACCTATATTGGGCCATGGAAGTTCCTAAAGTCGATTTAAAAAATATATATATAATTCCTTAGTCGCCGCCATCAACAAGTCGGGATACACGCATCCGCGTATTTGCCGTTCCTACCGAGCTAGGACGGTCGAGTTCACATCCGCACTCACCCAAACACCTAACAATCAACCTAAACCGCGCCCCGTCGATTTCATCATGCAGGAATTTGTATTTGGTACCATTTACCAGAATTGCTTTAAATTAGTCAGCCACTAACGCAGGCACCAAAGATTAAAAACCCCCTGGAAGCCCCGAGCTCCTCGATGCCGGGCCGTGCTAACGAAACTGGAACGCCGGCTGGGCCATCCCAGCTTTGAATATCTCTCGGCAGGGGCGGGAAAAAACAAAAAAGCTTTTTCTCTTCCCCAGATGCTTAAGAAGGTTTCGAAGCACATGGCGAGGAGCTAGCCCTTTGGAACGTCTGGGATCATCCATCTCTCCTAGTAGAGGCTAAGGTCTGAGTGACGTAACGAAAGGGGTAAGTTGTGCCAGGAACTAGTACGCGTTCTTGTCATGCCCCTTATTAGTTCTGTTGGATACTCCTTACCACGTGTCGTGCTAACAGTCGGTAGGTCGTGCGAAGTTTCGAAAAATACTGGCCTGTTTTGCGATTTATTTCTCGAACCTTGAGTATCGCCGCGATGACTCAGCTGCACCACGCCGACTTATTACCTCGGGAGTGAGATCTCGTCGGCGTTTCCGCGTGAAAGCAGACTGTTTATATATCTTTCGATAGAAATCGAAACTAACGCAGACAAAAAACGTCACTCCAACCTGCCATAGCCCCGGGCTACAGCACTTGCGAGCAACGAGCCAAATCAAGGGTTAGACTCGAAAAAGACAAACTACAATCCGCACTATACAAATCTCACGCGACCTCGCAAAAACAGAGTGAAGTAGGTATGTAACGTAAATCGGGAACTTGTAATCGCTTATCCATTAACAGACGTCGTGTTCCTATCCAGAGAAGACGGACAAGACGAAAAAAGAAGCCTCTACTTCCCCATCATCTCTCTCTTTTCAAAACGTGGGCCGGTAGTTGTTGTAGTAGTAATAGTAGTAACGGACATAGGAAGGCACCAACTGAATTCCATGATACAGGACCCAAGCACTATTTACTCCATATATGATATGAACCCGTCACGAGAGACTCCCGGTGGAGGAATCTAGCACATGCTCTTTAATTCAAAATCCAAGAAAAAACTTTCGCGTGTTTCCCACCTCCGCGCCAACCTCCCCCTTCCACCCTCCCCCGAGAAATTTCGTCCCCCTTTCGCGGCCCGGTTGTAGCCCAACAGCAAGTAGCAAATGTCAGGAATCACCCGTGACTTCAAGATATTGAGTAAAACGACGCATTGACTATTGTTAAAACATGAAGCAGAGAGAACGCCTAATGAAACACCGACGATGGCAATAGCTCCTCCCCAAAAGCGGCACATCCTATTCCATCCCTTTGTGCGTCGTTAAAATTGGCATAGACCTGAGAACGGGCAACAAACAGCCAAGGTATACACCACTCGTAATCAAGCTTGTGTAACGAGAGTACAAGAAAATTAGGTGGTGGCGCCTGGAACTGATGGCATCCTCATAGGTCTTGGGTATCGTGCCAATATTCAAGAAATAGTCTTGATTGCAACACGGACTCCCGAAGGGTGAAGGGGCACGTAAGTTCAAGCGAGCAGATGTCCCCTTACGCCTGTCCGGCAATGGAAACTGATCAGTTACTGTGAGCTCTTATCAGGAGCTGAGCAGTCGATCGCATGTTAGTCATTTTGAACACAGGGTTCAGAGAGGGTTGAACGTGCCCTATGCAATGGATCGTCCGGGGTTGTTGTGACAAGAGATGGGCTTTCGCCGGTTCCTATCATGGGCTCGTTCGACGTTAGAGAACGGCCTTCAAGGCTGGGTCTCATGTGAACCGATCCATTCTGCTTGCCATTGTTGTTCTTCTGGTCAACTTGACGAGCCAGTTCTCGTTCTCGATTTTTCTCGAGAAGTGCACCACCGAGAGTGGCACACTTAAGGATAGTCTGTATCAAGTGATTCTGCTGCAGAGGTTTGGATAAGTATTCGTCCATCTGAGCCTGGATGCACCTCTCCCGATCTCCCATCATAGCATGCGCAGTGAGTGCGATAATCGGTGTTCGGTGCGAGCCCAGACTGCGCTCATATTCGCGTATCTTATTAGTAGCCTCAAAACCACCCTGTATATGATTAGCAAGTTACGATACAACTCAGGGACTCCTATGGGGGGTCAAACCATTATTGGCATCTGTACATCCATGAGGATGACGTCGAATTTCTTCTTCTTGACAGCTTCAACGGCCTCTAGACCGTTCCCGACCACGGTGACAACGTGGTGATACTTCTCCAGAATCTTGACGGCGAGTCGCTGGTTAACTCTATTATCTTCGGCGAGTAGGATTTCGAAGGATTTCGTGTTATCGGCCAGCGACGGGGTGGCGCGGTTCTCTAGAGCAGGGACCATTCCATTCCCTAGGTCAATCGGCTTGCAAGGAGTAGTCATGTAAGAGGTGATGCCTAGGTCTAGGCAGGACTTCAAGCTGACATGGACCACCGGGGCTAACAGGACAATCGGGAGATATTTGAAGTCTTCGATGGCCCTTAGCTTACGGGCGGTGTCGATAGACTCGACGATGATGACATCGTATGGTGGGTCGTCCGAACCAGGGACATTAGGATTTCCCTCTGTATTGACGACGACCGGTACTAGGCTGAGCCTCTGCAGCATGATGACAATTTCTCTGCCATATTGGGTGCGTCCCTTGTCGATGAATAACACCTGGTGTCCTTTATATGGTTTTAACTGCTTCTCGATGGAAGCGACTTCTCCGTCCGCCAGCTTGACGACGCAGGTGAAGTAGAACGAGCTACCCTTGCCAAACTCGCTCTTGACCCAGACGTCTCCGCCCATCAGGTTAACCAACCTCTTTGAGATTGATAGACCTAAGCCAGTACCACCAAACTTACGAGTCATCGACCCATCAGCCTGCTGGAAAGTGTCAAAAATTAAGTCGAGTTTGTCTGGCGGTATTCCTATTCCTGTGTCTGAAACGACAAACTCAATCGCGTACTCGCGCGGGTCCTTTGGCGGAGCGCCTTCGGCCTTCCGAATCGTCAAGCTCACTTCGCCGTGCTCTGTGAATTTGATGGCATTGCCCACGAGATTGAGGATGATTTGTCGTAAACGAAATGAATCACCAACCACATAATCGGGAACGGAACTGTCGACCCGATACGTGAGGTCCAAGAATTTTTCGTTCGCCTTGACAGCCAATGTCTTCAAAGCGTTGAAGACGGTACCTCGCAGCGTGTACGGGATTTCTTCTATGACCATTCTTCGGGCCTCAATCTTCGAAAGATCCAATATGTCGTCGATAATAGTCAACAAACTATTGGCTAGGTTGTTCACAATATTCAACATCTCCCTCTGGTATTGCGTGAGGTCAGTGTCGAGAGTCAACTGAGTCATTCCAATAATGCCGTTCATAGGAGTTCGGATCTCGTGAGACATGTTTGCCAGAAATTCGGATTTGGTCTTGTTCGCTTGCTCGGCCGCCTCCCTTGCCTGCGTATTTCTTTGAATGCTGTCCCGCAAGTTGTACACCATCTGGTTGATCTTGCGTTTCAGTTCATCCATCTCGCCCGAGGCTTCTACGTCGACCAGCTTGGTGAAGTTTCCATCCGTAGCAGCATTAGTTATATCGCCGAAAGCTCGCACCTGAGTGGTCTTTGAACAATACTATTAGCTTCACATGATACCTTATTTAACTAGGTATAAGAAAAAAAAAAGGAGGCTTACCAAGTTCGTTGCCATCGTGTTGACATCGGCGGTAATTTCCTTCCATCGTCCCTTGAGACCTCCGACGTCGGCTTGGCCGCCCATTTTGCCGTCTACACCGACGTCCTTCGCTACGCGCTGCACTTCATTACAGAATACTGACAAACGATCAACCATGTTGTTGATGGTTTCCTTCAGAACGAGTATCTCGCCCTTTGCCTGGACGTCGATCTTCTGGCTCATATCTCCATCGGCGATGGCTTGGGTAACGGTCGATATACCCCGGACCTGTGAGGTCAGGTTCAAGGCCATAGTGTTGACATTTTCGGTGAGGTCTTTCCATTTTCCTTCTACATCGTCGACTCGAGCTTGACCGCCCAAGGTTCCGTCGGTTCCGACCTCCCTAGCGACCTTGCTGACCTCAAAGGCAAACTTGCCTAGACGATCAACCATAGAGTTTATTGTGAGCTTGAGTCTTAGCATCTCACCCTTCACTTCGACAGTGATCTTCTGGGATAGGTCACCCGCTGCTACAGCGGTGGTGACCTTGGAAATTTCTCGCACTTGTGTCGTCAAATTCATAGCCATACCGTTGACGTTGTCGGTGAGGTCACGCCAGGTGCCTTCAACGTCATTCACCGTGGCTTGACCACCGAGGCGACCCTCCGTTCCGACTTCCCTCGCAATTTTGCTGACCTCACGCGCGAACTGTGACAACTGCTCAACCATGGAGTTGATGGTCGACTTTAGTTCGAAAATCTCTCCCCGACATTCGGCTTGGATTTTCTGGGTGAGGTCTCCCTTGGCCACGGCGGTGGTGACCTTGGCTATATCGCGCACTTGAGTAGTAAGATTGTTCGCCATGGCGTTTACGTTTACCGTTAATTCATTCCATATACCTTGAACCCCCATCACATCGGCCTGACCTCCCAGTATACCTTCGGTGCCTACATCTCGGGCGACGCGACTGACTTCGGAAGCAAATGTACGTAGTTGTTCCACCATGGTATTGATGGTCTGTTGAAGCTGAAGGATTTCACCATTGGCCGGTCTCTCAATTTTCTTCGTGAGGTCGCCATGAGCGACGGCAGTCGTTACTGATGCGATTTCTCGCACTGCGGGTATTGGTTAGCGATGATTTAAAAAAGGAAAATCAATCAAAAACTTACCTTGATCGGTTAGATTTTGAGCCATAACATTCACTAGGGAGGTGTTAGTAGGTTCTATCAAGCAATTTCATGATGTGTTGTACCATTATCCGTAAGTTCTTTCCACGTTCCGTCTACACCTTCGATCATAGCCTGGCCGCCAAGTATTCCGTCCGTGCCGACTTCACGCGCGACACGGGACACTTCGCTGGCGAAGACCTGAAGTTGATCCATCATAGTGTTAATAGTTCGTTTGAAAGTCGTAATTTCCGGGTCCATTTCTACAGTATTCATCCGAACCTTCATAGTGAGATCACCTCGAGCGACGGCGCTAACGATTGCTCCAATCTCACGTAGTGCCTTTTGGAAGGCTTCGTTGGCTTTTTGATGTTTCCATAATTCACGTTCCAGAGCTGCAACTCGTTCCTTTTCCATGAGTTCAAGTGCCTTCTCCTGTAGTTGCTTTTGCTCTATGAGCTGGGCGTTAACATTGGTCAGTTCCTGGCGTTGATTGTCGAGTATCTTGGATTGATCTATGACATGCTCATGGAGTCCCTCGAGGTCTTCGTTGGTAAGCGGAAGGACCTTAATGGGACGTTCTTCGCCAGATCCATTTCGGGCAGGAGGGAGGACCGGAAGCCGAGTCCGGGCGGACTTTGCACTCATAGAATTAGGAGACTCTTCACCAAAAAGAGATTCGGCTGTCTCGTTGGGGGTATCGGGAAATATTGCGCCGTTGGAGAGGTTGGCCCTAGCCTCAAGTTGCTGAATCCTGACGACGAGAGCAGAAAGCTCACGTTCGACGGATTCCTTGGCATGGCTTTCGCGACCAGGCAACTTAATTTGGGAATTGGTGCCAATAGGAACGGGAGCATAAGCTGGATCTTTGGGAGAGGCGGCCAGAGATCTAATGATGGCTGCGGTCGCCACCAAAGTCTCTTCGTCCGCCATTACTCTCATAGTTACAGTCGTTAGAGTGCTAGTTGTCAATCATAAACGATAGATAACGGGCGGGCCAGCGTTCGGTAGGCGCTGGATAGGCTTATGAAGAACGCATGGAGCAGGGCGATGCCGATGTCGATGATACAGCAATATAAGAAACTGAATAGTAATTCAATAAAGCAAATCGATATCGCGGATTATCGCGGCGAACCCGCCTCGACGGCGGTCGGGGGAAAGGGAGCGGCTTTGGTAACCGTGTTAAGCTCGTAATAATAACAGCAACCGTTTAGAGCATACGTAATTACAAAGAACGAGAACGCTTCGACTCATACAAGTTGACGAAAAAAAAAGGGGTGGTTTATCGTCGTCGTCGGATAGGAAGGGATTTTTTTTGATGTGTGACTTGAGGTTGAGGTGGGAATAGATCTGAAAGGGAAAAAAGAGGCCTCTTTCTTGTTCGATTCAATAAGGAGAGACCCTGCTTGAAAGGGAGCGGGTGGAGAGACGAGGGCTCGGGCTGGGAGAGGAGGTGTACTGCTGCAAATGTATGTCAAGGGCCGCTACGTTAACCTAACTAGGTAGAGTGGGCCTTCCTAACTTTCCAATGGGAACCCTGGCAAAAGAAAAGATGCAATAAGGGCAAAAGCGAAGATTAGGCGGGGACGACGGTGGACGATGATGGGTCGGGGATTGCTGAAGGATGAGAGGTCCAGAAAATGTCTACCTGTACAATGTACATAGTACCATACAATGTTGCGGGCCACGCTATGTGCTAGCCATACTAGCCTCTTTTGCCATTTTCTGACTGGTCGCTACGACCTAACTTAACTCTACGGCTTGGGGGGAGAGGAGGAAATAGCCGGGGCGAACACCCCAGCCACGCTTTCGACAAGGTAATCAGGACAACATTGTAGTTACCATATCCTCCATTGTATTTCTTTTCTACATGATGTACCTATTCTATCCAAGTACCTAAGTAGACAACTGTCAATAGCCCCTGGTGACCAGACATCCATTATCCTTCTTCTCTCCTGTTTTTCTCTTCCCTTCTACCGTCGCAAATATTTTTGGTATAGGATCCTCTTCTCTCCTTCTTTATCGTTGTCATTGTCGAAAAGGGTCCTCTTATTGTTCCAAATATAAAAATGTTGGAAGAAAGGAACGGGGTATTTGCTTGCCTACCCTCTGTGCTATGTACTAGGTGCAGCTAACTTATGGCGCTAAACGAGACTTTATTTAAGCGTATACTTCCAGTGATATAATTACCTAGGTACCCAGTACGTATCCTTTGTTATTAAGTAGGGTAAGTACTATATACCACCGCACTTTCTTAAGACTTCAAATTGTTTCTTTAGAGTCTTTTCGAGATTGTACCTTATCGGATCTGAAGTAGGGGCTAAAGTCCCCCATCATATTGTCCTTTTTCCACGCTCCGAAAGGCAACATCTCCAATGTATTTATTACCTGCACATGGGCAATTTATTACGAAAGGGCTGATTGTCGTCTATTGGATGTCGCCCATATGGATATCCAAGTATATTTGCGTATGACAAGTGGTATTACGGTGCAATACATAGCATCAAGTAGGTGTTACGTACGGGCTCATTAAGTGATCGACTCGAGTGCTCACTCACTTGAGTTAAACCTACCTCATGTACCTAATACCGACCTGTAATGGAATCTAATTCGCATCTTCGGAGCAAGCGCAAATGCGTTTGTGGGGAGGTAACGCCATTGCCCTGTAGCTAACACTTTTTAGCTAGCAAGGCTAATATCATTAACCTATTCCACAACCACGAGAAATCGAACAGGGTCAACGCTTGTAATATCGTGGGCGATGGTTGAACGTTCCACCCAGATGGGTTTACTAAACTTACCTAGATGCGACTTCAGGGCCATGAAGAAAATGCAAGCGTGCTCGAGTTAGAACAGTAAATGTAATGTACACACACACCTTGTAGGTATATTACGTCTAGGTATTCTCGTATTTCAGCCGCCGCTTAGGAGAAAAAGGTAAAGAGTAGACGGCTACTAGTCCTGTATATGCCGTACGTTAACACATCTAGCCAGTTTCGCTAACCGGTTACCCTGATTTTTAGACTTCCTACAGATCTGCTAGGTATCTTCAAGTAGCACAACAACCCTGACGTCATGTGGTAATATTAACTTATTTTAAGATCTCGGGTTTCATTGTCGTCCATCTCGCAGTCTTCTTATCATAAGACTACTAAGGTGGCTAGGTAGACTACCGCTCAAGAGCCTTGCGCTTCTTACCACTCGGATTCAAGCAGTGTGATTTTCTCAATTGGTCTGGACCGCAAGTCGCGCACACATACTACCTGCCTCCATCCATTAATCCATTACTTCCATACTTCCCATGATGTACTGTAGGTACTACCTGCCTTGCCCGCACAACAGCCCAGGTGCTTGTGCACTTTCAAATATCTACCCGCCTAGGTACAATACGGTAGGGGTACCTAGGTAGGGTTGGATGCTCCATACCACAGGGCATACTTGGGGTATACTTACGAGATTTCTTCCTAGTACGCCTAGGCAAGTCAAGAATCGACGTTCCGTTTTGTCTCACCACCCCATATTCGAAATATTCGAAATGCCCTTTGCCATAGTACGAAGAATCGTAGGGTCTTAAGGATTGGCTCTAAACCCTGCTGCCAACATACCGGTTCTCCACTAAAACCTGGTACGTGTACTTCGCGTACGAGGTCGCAGGCGGCCAAAAAAGATCGCGGCCATCTGCCTGTCACATTGACGACCAATGCTCCTCTCCATTTGTCTGGATTTCAAAATCGCATCTCATTCGTGCGTTTCTCCCATAGATTGAGAAGCAGCAGCCGTTTTTCTCCAGACTCATTATTCCGCAACATACACAGCTATCTACATACCTATAATTTGCTTACAAGTCTAACCCTAGGATCGCAAGAAAAGTAGAGCGTGCTGAGCGTGTTCTGTCTCATCCAGAAGGGTGGCAAAGACGCGCAACTACTTATTCAGCTATCTAAACTTTTCATTTTCTCATTCCGTTCGAGGTTTGATCGACAGGGACACCACAATAGTTATCTCACTAATTTGCGACTTATCATGACGAATATTTGGCGAGATGTTTCATTGCAAAACTATTCTCTAGTCACACTTTCGTTCTAGTCCGTCAACAAATCGGCTTCCAATTGTGATGGAAGCCCCTATCGAAGGTCGCTACTTAGGTATCTTTCCCCCCCTTTGGGATATGCCAAGTGACGTCACAGCATCTGCAAATCTGCATGTGCACCCAGCCGGGCCCCAACAGGAATGTCCCTAGGGTCCCTCCTCCCGTACCGGGTCTTGGCTTTTTTTTTTTTTTTTTTTTTTTTTTTTTTTTTCCTGTGCAAAGGAAAGAGACAACGAGGCACAAATCAAATGTTATTTTTCTTTTGTGAAACTGTCATCGAAGTTCCATTCCCAATCTTCAACTTTACTGGTACAATTCATACTCCTAGGATCATGAGAACAGTACTGTACAATGGTGATATCCGGATGATCGGCTCATTAAGCGATCACGAATGGTTTGGATTCGTAGGGCTATTTAGACGCTAGCGCCGAATTTTAGCAGCGGAACACACGATAATCTAAGGATTATTGCCCGTTTCTTGTATGTGCCTAGGTACGTATGGATGTAAGTGGAATGTGGGAAAGCCAGTGCTAGACGACGCGATTAGTCGGTTACCAACAATCTTCAACAAAAGGAACCCTCCTCCAAAAGAGCACCAGAGCACCAAAAACAACCAAAGAAGCACACCTTTCTGAGAGTCAAGACCCCTTCGTTCTGCCGTATATCAACCCCACAGAGGGGCAGCTTAAGCGCCTTCACCGGTGAGAGAAGTGGCCGAGAAGCGTCCACTTAGTGTAGTTTACAGACAGATATTGTCAGATGATGGGTGGATCATCTACGGAGATCGGGGTATATTATATCCGTGAAACGCGTTAGATCTTATAGTTTACGGCTACGTGTTTAGTTCG